>JAOPHQ010003186.1:57500-115674 GCA_030340625.1 Merluccius polli | reverse complement strand
AACCATTTAGCCTATGGTAGGATAGGCTTTTGTATTAAGCTCAGTTTTGACAGCAGATGAAATTCAAACCACAAAATAAGTAGGCTAATAAGTAGGCTAATAAGTAGGCTAATAAACCAATTTTACGTGTTACGTGTTTCATGTGCGATGTGTGTGAGGTGGCGCTTTGTGAGTGTCGTGGTGTTGGGGTGGAGTCGGTCAGCGCGGTGTGTGCAGCGGGCGGCAACTCACACTTTCTGATTCAGGTGAAATATACCTGTATGCTTATCTATTGTTCTCCAGAGTCACCTGTTGAGACCGTTTTAAAGCAAGAAGAAGCATTTGAAATGATTCAGCGCAATATGAATTATTTAAAGTTAGTTCTTAATGATAAGACTCATAGGGCACTCAGTGCACGCATGCGTGTGTGTGAACGAGAAAGACAGCTGCGCGGAGATGAATAAATGGAGCGATAGTTTTATAGGATATTATCAAATCGCGCTGGGGAAAAAAAAGCGGAATCAATTATGTCTATGTATGAGAAACACTGTCCCTTTAGTGGTGCTTCTGAGTTTAGGATTCAGGACAACTGCTTTGATTTTGGGACACCCTAGATTCAGGCCCACCCGACTTAATCCAGGCCCACCCATCCGTCACGTTCTGCATCCGCCACTGCTGCTGCTGCTGCCTCATGTTCCTGTGGTCTGTACTTCCAGCCAACAATATCCCAGCCACAGACTGGTGGGTGATATATTTGACGATTTAATGTGGGATTGTTTTTTTCCATTATGATGCTTCATTAAAATGAGTAAACTGTTTCACTTCTCGTTTAGCCGTCCAAGATTGTCTCTGTGCTAAACGTCCCCCTCGCCCCCCTGATTGACTGATAATTGCACCCCTTGATTTACTAGGTTTGTTGATTCAGGAGGCGCATGGGCAAGCCCATGTCGCCAGGGGGGAGGTGAGAAGGAAAATTACAAAGGAGTATGGTTTTTGGTAGGGATGTCCGATATTGGATTTTTTACCGATAACCGATAGCCGATATTGTTCAACTCTTAATTTCCGATGCCGATATCAACCGATACCGATATATGCAGCCGTGTGAAACCTCCGCTTTACACTCATTGCAAACCGCAATAGGCTTTATGCCGAGCGTCACGTGACCAAACCGGAAAACTGGTCTCCTGACTTCCGTAGCAGCGGTAGGAACTGACGGCGACAGCTATTGACTTGGCCTAGCTAACCTAGTTCGCCCTTTTTACTGTTGGCGTTTTATTTGATTTTAACATCTGAATGTTAGTGAGAAGAAAAGATGGATGAAAAAAACAGAAAAAAACAGCGGTTAAAGCTGCGTGAGTCCGGGAGAGGGCTGCTCTCCTCGGACACATTACTCTGAAGCCCCGGTGACCATAGCGACGGTCTGGAAGGATTAATAAATAAAATAATGTGAGCGGTACAGCGGACCTGAACCGGTTGTGATGAGACTGTTTGGCAGAATGCGTTAGTATGTTGCGCTGACCCCAATTTTACTATTCAACGTAGAAACTTTGAAATAACTCCAAACCACCGACATAACCACAGCTACAACTAGCGTCCCGCTACACGCACAGCCCAGGTTGTTATGGAGACGGCGCGGCGCGTTTGATGATGTCATCAAACCACGTCCTCACTTGAAACATAACAGATGTCTGAAATTATTTCAAAATCGATTTCGGTATCGATTTCAGTATCGGTTTTTTAAAAACCGATACCGATATTTTCCGATATTGATTTTTTATGCCAATATCGGCCGATAATATCGGTGGGCCGATAATATCGGACATCCCTAGTTTTTGGGCACCATTTTTGCTTGAGAAAATTGATCATGTCATAGGAAGATGTACAATTTGTTTGAAAAACAATGTCAGGAAGGGTGTGGTGACACCTCCTGGACATATTCCAACGCCTAAAGGTCCGATGCGTGAATTAGTCATTGACTATGTAGACATGATAACACCTGTTGAAGGGAAAAGATACATGCTTGTTGTAGTGGACAGGTTGTCACTAGTGTTGCACCGATACCGATACTAGTATCGGGGCCCCTCCCGATACTAGTATCGGGAGGGGCCCCGATACCGCGCTAAAATGCTGGCATCGGTATCGGCGAGTACGAACAAATAATGCGCCGATGCCATTTACATATACTAATATGAAACTTGGAACGCAGCGCTTTGCGTCTTTCTCTCCCTTCACTCACTGCTGCGTGTGATCACACGTGTTCAGTGCATGCCGTGCCAAGCAGCTATCCTATTGGCCCACTCCGGCCGCCCGGCCGCGCATGTTGACCGACCGACAAGCGACGACGACAAAGTACCAAAAAAAAGAAAGAAAAAAAAGCACCGGAGACGCGGAGGGCGCGCGGTTCAGCCGCGCGGCGCACAGAAAAGTTGTTCCGCCTGCGGACGCGCCGGTGCGGGGAAACTCAGTGAGCGGGTCCGCCTGCCGGTGCGACGCACCCGGTCACCACCCATGCCCCCCCCCCGCTCCCCGGGGTGCCATGCGGACACAAACAAGGAGAAGAGGGGAAAAAGCAGGAGAGAGAGGGAGACGCGTCTTGCTCACAGGCGGGAGATCGCTCAAATGGACAGACGGTGACCGCATCACAGACGACGAGTTAAGCTGTAATCGGCTTCTCCCCGATTCCCCTCCCCCCGCTACATACTAGTAATTATATCTAGTTATACTATATTATCTAATTATACTAGTAATTAAGCCATGATAGCAATGATTTTACATCCAATTGAGTATGCAGTTCTTTAGTATTAGAAGAAAAAAAGCTTGTGTATATATATATATATATATATATTTTTTTTTTTTCCGGCGTGGTATCGGTATGGTATCGGTATCGGCCGATACTGCACAGCCGGGTATCGGTATCGGTATCGGGGGCCAAAAAATGGTATCGGTGCAACACTAGTTGTCACGATGGGTTGAAGCTTGTCCAACCAAAAGGAAAGATGCTCAGTCTGTTGCCAAGTTCTTGTGTCGTGAAGTTGTGCCTCGTTTTGGCATACTTGATCGTATAAGTAGCAACAATGGACGTGAGTTTGTAGACAAAACAGTGAAATTGATCTTACAAAAATTAGGAATCAAGCAACGTCTCGGAGCAGTTTATCACCCCCAAAGTCAGGGAATTTGTGAAAGAATGAATGGAGTGATCAAAAACCGACTTGCGAAAATCTGTCAACATACGGGTCTAAACTGGATAGCGGCGCTTCCGCTCGCGTTAATGGCGTGTCGTTCGACCGAACTGCGTGAGTTACATATGACACCGCATGAATGGCTCACTGGCAGACGAATGCCAACTCCTTGTTTGCGTACTAGCGGGAAAGGTCCAAGTTTGTCGCTCTTGGAAGATGAGATGAAAGCATATGTTAAATATTTAACTACTCTGCATAGGAGTATATCTGCATATGTCTCTGAAAAACAGGCACAACAGGAGGGTGGAGAGGAAAACAGAGAGAGAGGAAAGAACACTATACAACCAGGAGACAAGGTGTTTGTGAAGGTGTTCAGAAGAAAATGGTTCAACGCTCGTCGAGAGGGACCCTTTGAAGTTGTCCGTTGTACTGGAACAGCGGTGCAAGTCAAGGGATCACCGACGTGGTACCATCTCAACCATTGTGTGAAGGCACCGAGAGAAGAGACATCACACTTACAAGATCAAGATGATGAAACTCCAGAACAGGTGGGCCCTGTTGTGGACATGCATGATGATCATGCTCATGTGCCTGACAATCCTAGTGGTGAACTCTCAGAGAATGGACAAGAGAGAAGGTTCAGTGAGGTCGACCTACAGCATGCCCAGAAAGCAGTGGGGTCGGACCTCCCAAGAGACGTTCCAGCAAAGACACCAGAGAGATGTGATGCCTCTCAGAGAGAGGCAAGGGACTCAAACCAAAGACAAAGTCCAAGACCGGTCCGAACAAAAACCAAACCCAAGCGATTTAAAGACTACGATTAAAGTAAAATTAGGTAGTTGGGTTGTACTTCCATGTAAGTGTACTAGGTGGAATAATGGTGGTAATAATCCTCCTTTGTGGAAAGACAACCAAGGTAGGGAAATAGTGACAAAGGGACCTGAGTCCGATGCTGTACCTTATTACCAGAGGAAGTATTTCTTACTCAATGAACAAAAGCAAGGAAAGGATCCAGAAGATTGCTCACTCTTTATGCGTGACGTCAATCAAAAAGAGTTGGGGGTATATACATGCATATATCGTAAACAAAAATTTAAATCCTGGAGCTCAGGATTTGACATTCGTAAAATAACACTTATGGCTGATTTAGATGATGCTACAACACAGGCGACCGTAGCAACAACACTTTTAATGGAAGGTGAAGAGTTAGCATCTACTACTTCAGGTTTGAGAGTGACAGAAGACATGACTCAGACTGAGAGCACCATGACTGACTATGATTTACCAGACAACAGCTGGACACAGATTGAGAAGAGTGAAAACTTGCGTACCATAAAGAAACGGGACGCTAGGTGGAAGGCATATGGGTTTGACTCTTCGGCATTACAGATCTCCGACCCATGGGCAAGCAGAAATATGTGGTTCAGGTAACTCATTCTGTAAGGACAGCAACATATGGGAAGTGTCCATGTGTGGTTAGGGTTCCAACACCCAACACATGGCCGTCAATTTTAGAGACAATACCTGAACCACTGCTTGTCAAATGTCAGATGTTTGCATTATCATGGTTACAATATAAGCAGAGAGCAGCGAGAGACTATTATATGTTTATATCAATAAACCTGTTTAAACCTGCCGGGGTGTGCAAATGGATGGCTGATTTGCCATATTTAGATCTTACTGACAGACATGAAGGGATTGAGACAGTCCCTGATTCAGTGGAAGTGCAAGCTGTGAAAGCTAAGTCTTGTTTTTGTTCAAATAACACATATGGAATAGATAATATGTTTATGGGAATGTCAGATTGTACCATGTATATGATGCAATTTGATGTTCATGAGAAAGTAAAACCCCTTAAGGAGTATGAAGTGACCTTTCACATTCCAGGTAAAAAAACAAAGATTTTGTCAGTAATAAATCAAACCCTTCCTGCTAATGTGTCTATAGGAAATTTCAAAGATATTTGGTGGATTTGTGGAAATAACGCATTTATATTTTTACCGTATGGATGGACAGGATGTTGTTATATGGCCACACTAAAACTCCCTTGGGAGGTTAGTGTAGTTAAACACGGGGAACAACAAGAGAGTTCAGGTGGTAGTGTAAAGAGAGAAATGGCAGAATTTAATAATCTTGAGTCATATCATTGGAGAATTAGTCTGGCTGAGAAGTGGGGAATAGGATTATGTCCCTGGTATGGCGTAACATTTTTAGCTGATCATATTGATAACATCACCTATAATACCCTACAGGGTTTTGCAAATGAAACTATAAGAGGATTTTAGTATTTGTCAAACACACAGAAAAGCCACAGACTGACATTATTGAAACATGACATGGCGCTTGATTATATTTTGGCTAAACAAGGTGGTCTGTGTGTCGCTTTAAACTTAACTGGCGATGCATGCTACACTTTGATCCCTGATAACTCTGATAATAGTGTGATTGATGCATTGAAAGTCATCAAGGATGCATTTGGTCCCTCGAAAGATGCAGGTTGGTCAGCAAATGTTTGGCTGCAGGACCAATTTGGACCAATGGGAGCTATACTAATTCAAATTGTGGTGGCAATTATCTCATCTTTATGTGTGATGTTTTGTTTTTGTACATTACTGCTGACTTTTGCTAAGGCTATGATACTTAGATGGATTGGAGTGGTGATGCCTGAGGGACAAACGCAGATGCCATTGTTAGGAAAAGACGACTCGGACGATGACAATGAGGACAATGACAATGAGGAAATGGAAATCGAGGGTAGTTTACTTGAAGTGTATCCATTTTAAGTTGATATGTTAAGTGTGTACAGAATTTTTATTAACAATTATTTACTATTGTCTGTATAAATGGGAATCTGCCTTCAAATGTTAATAGGGAACCGGTACTAATGATCACCTAAGGGGAACAAAGTAGATGACAAAGTAGATTGTTATTTAATACACGTGTGTGTGTGTGTGTGATAAATTAATTAATTTTTTTGTTGTTGTTTTTTTTTGTTAAGATGATGAAGAGGATGAGGAGGACCACGAGGATGAGGAGGACCACGAGTATGAGGAGGACCACGAGGATGAGGAGGACCACGAGGATGAGGAGGACCACGAGGATGAGGAGGACCACGAGGATGAGGAGGACCACGAGGATGAGGAGGACCACGAGGATGAGGCGGACCACGAGGATGAGGCGGACGAGATTGACATGGTGATGGTGGAACACAAGCAGCAGCAGCAGCAGCAGCACAAGTCACGCCGGCTGGTCGGCAGCCGGCAGCCAGTGGCCATACCGGTGCACGCCGACACCCTGGACTCCTGCATGAAGCGCTTCCACATCTCCATCATCCAGCAGCAGCATAACTACGCCGTGGACTACCCCGACACGCTGCCCGTCCCGCCGCGCAAGCGGGCGCGGCGGATCGGCCCCGCCCACCAGCCCCCACCACACCACCAGAGCCAGAACTCTCCCAGTCCCCACCTCCACCAGCCCCCACCACACCACCAGAGCCAGAACTCTCCCAGTCCCCACCTCCACCAGCCCCCACCACACCACCAGAGCCAGAACTCTCCCAGTCCCCACCTCCACCAGCCCCCACCACACCACCAGAGCCAGAACTCTCCCAGTCCCCACCTCCACCAGCCCCCACCACACCACCAGAGCCAGAACTCTCCCAGTCCCCACCTCCACCAGCCCCCACCACACCACCAGAGCCAGAACTCTCCCAGTCCCCACCTCCACCAGCCGCGCCCCGGCCACGCCCCCTCTAACTCTGGGAGCGGCAAGTGGGGCGTTGCGTCCTGCTCGGCGTCGCGTCCTTACTTCGCCTCCTCCGCGTTGGCCGCCACCTCCTCCTTTTACGAGATGTTGTCCTCACTGTCCGCCTCTTGCTTCTCCTCCCACTCCCACTCGCACTTCTCCAGCCCCCAGTCGTTGGACTGCAAGGACACGGACAAGCGTCGTGCGCATACACTCCAGCAGCGCAAACGGCGCAACGACATGCGCTTGCGCTTCCTCCAGCTGCGGGACGAGATCCCGGACCTGGCGGGCTGCCTCATGACAACTAAGGCGGTCATCTTGACGCGCGCCATCGAGTACCTGCAGCAGCTCCACGCCGACGAGCAGCAAAAGGCCCAGGAGAAGAAGCAGCTGAAGGCCAGGCAGCTGCAGCTGCAGCGCCGGCTGGCCCAGCTCAGACACACCTGAGCTCTACACACACACAGTACTGAATGGGACATATGAAGGAGAAATACACTAATGTTCACTTTCTTCAGTGGGAATAATGTCAGAATAGGGTTGTTTGTTTGTTTGTTTGTTTGTTTGTTTGTTTGTTTGCATTTTGTTGTTTGCACATGACCTCTTGAGTGATTCACAGGGCAGTTGGCCAATCAGGACAGTGAGCTTTGGTTGATTGGTTTCTTCGGGGGTACATTTAAGATGCCGACCGCTCTTTCTCTCCCTCTGGGTTATTACCTTCTTTAAATATGCTTGTTTTGTCCTCAAGCAGAGGACTTTTTTTGATTTAGTAATAAGCCGAGTTGGCGGTCGATGAAAAATAGAAATCACCGTTGGGTGGCTGCCGTCATGGAAATATGTTCAAACGTACTCTGAATCAACCTTTTAATGTTGGTGTGTGATCATACCAACTTATTATTATTGTTCCTAGTGTAAGGGACCAAGTGTAGGGTTGCCCACTGTAACACACTGTTCAATATTATTCACCAGAGGAAGAGAAAGGGGCAAATCGGTTTGACGATGTGAGATTTTGACTATATGCCTGTGTAAAGTAATTATGATCCCATCCTCATGCAACTGCTAAAACAATTAAGATCATATTGACCAAGATTTTTTTTTCTTCGTTTCTTTTATAAATATATTAAACTTATGTGCCATTGAGGTCAGCCAAAAGGGTAATGCCCAACATGCTAATGATTTGGTTAAACTTTGCATATCTGCAACATACACCATGCAGATCTTCTTGGTTTGGAAAAGGAACCCATTGTATTACAAATGTATATTTATCGGATCTCTTGTTCATCTTCTTGCCGAATGTCGTTTATAAAGTGTACATTTTTGTTTTGTTTTGTTGGTTTTTGTATGTTTTAATTTTGCATTTCAGTACCGCCTCTAGAAGCCTTTTATTGTATGTAGACTATCTGGTTGAGTACATATGTGTATATCGCTCCCTGGATGCACAGTCCTTTCAACCCAAAAGCAGAGCTGTCTACGATACTCGTACAGTTTGTGTGTCTTTGTTTCTACCTGGGAGAGAGACCAGGGACTGGGCTTGCTGGCTTCTCAAAGATTACTCAAAGCTTCTATTGTTGTTAATAAAAAATGATTATGAACAAAAAGCTCAAATAAAACTCAACTGAATATTGATCACACCGCCACTTTGGGACACGGTTTTCAATGCCTATGACTTTTTGTTTCCATGTAAAAATGTTTTTTTTTGCTGTATCTGGTGTTAGTTTGTACATTTCAGAAATGTTCAGGACAGGTTTTGTACTATATTTTCCTACAGATTTATGTTCAAGTGTGAACTATCAAAGGTTTTTGTTTGGGTTTTTTCGTTAGTTGGTCTTCGCTGGCGGTTTTGTGCTGAAGATCATACGCGTTCTTCATTTCTCACTCCATGTTTTTTTTTCTTGTTTGATTCGTCACTGGTCTCTGCCGTTTGCGTGGTCACGGTAGCGGTAGAAGTCGTGGATATTTTGAGAGTTAAGGCGACGGTGACTAACAGAGCATTGTTTCGGCACTTTGTTTTTTTCTGTACCTCATAAGCTTCTGTGTATGGGAGAATAAGTTGGAAAACTAATAAATATAAATGTTTAGGCATTAAGTTGTTTCTGGTTGTTTTTGATTGCACCTCTATTATCCTCTTTCCTGTCTCAAACGCATTTATAGAAAATACTATTTTTTAAATCATTTCATCTGGACACAGGTAGTCAGAGATCCAGTGCAGTTATATTAATTGAAGAAACTGTTATGCTGGATGTGTAGTTTATTAAACGAGAACCCCTGTATGTGTCAATGTAGACTAATCCCCGTCTCCATCAAGCTTTTATTCGGAGCAGTCTCCAAGGTTACACATCCGGGCACCTCTGCCATGGCAACAAGCACCTTCTCTCATCACTGCTCAGCTTCTACAGTTTCCATAGAAACGATACCAACCATTTTCTATTTTTATTTGTAAGCCAATTTCATTATAATGGAGTAATCGGATCTAATGAAGTCGAATCCGACATTTGGCTGGTGCTACAACAGAATTGCCTGCCTATTCCTATGTTGCAATGAAGTAATCTCTTTGATGATCAAAGACCGTTTGTGCCTTTTCTGATTTATAGAAAACAAGGGTGACGAATCAAAATATTAATGTCTGCTATATTCCCAAGACAAAAGTACTTCCCGGACAATTGAGAAAAAAACCACATTTATCTATCAACCTTATCGCAAACGGCTTCTTGTTGCTTAGTTACCAGCTTCGTTCCCGGCCATATTCAGTTACTGCGCATGTGCAGTAATTGTCAGCCGGTTCAGCGAGGCGTCATGGCGGCTAGAAGCGTCTGCCGACGGTTCTCCTTCAGTGGTCGTTTAGGTGCAACTGGCAAATCTAAGTTAGCGAAGTAATCAGCGCCGACTCCATGCAGGTGAGGACATTGTACTGGGGAACAAATGCCCGAGTCCTTGACGACAGCCATGCGGTTAGTGACCAGGATGTACTCTTTAATGCTGAGAGTTAGGGATGGGCATAATTAATCGATGATCGATCATTGATCGTTAAGAAATGTGTCGATCAGTTTATATTGTTATCGATCAAAAGGACGTTGTGTTGCATACTGTGTCTTGAAGCATTTAATTGAATATTACTATGTGGAAGAAATAACACATCTAACCACCACATGCGATGTTTTATGGACAAAAACGTCCTTAAAAACGCCCCCCCCCCCCGCCGGTCGTAGGTTTTGATCTCGCGCGCATTCCCCCGCCCCCCCCCCCGCCGGTCGTAGGTTTTGATCTCGCGCGCATTCCCCCCGCCCCCCCCCCCGCCGGTCGTAGGTTTTGATCTCGCGCGCATTCCCCCGCCCCCCCCCCCGCCGGTCGTAGGTTATGATCTCGCGCGCATTCCCCCCGCCCCCCCCCCCGCCGGTCGTAGGTTTTGATCTCGCGCGCATTCCCCCGCCCCCCCCCCGCCGGTCGTAGGTTATGATCTCGCGCGCATTCCCCCGCCCCCCCCCCGCCGGTCGTAGGTTTTGATCTCGCGCGCATCCCCCGCGCATCCCCCCGCCCCCCCCCCCCCCCCCCCCCCCCCCCCCCCCCCCCCCGCCGTAGCGCGAAACCCCCCACTTGATAGTTAAACAATATTATCCTAAACATGAAGCGGTCCAAGCGAAGTGTTGCGTACGGACCACTTCGAGTTAAAAAACGGAGACGTCCGCTGTAAACACTGTGACGCCGTAAGTACAATTCAACGACGACTCCTATGATGGATCACTTGAGACCAGTTCATCCTCCTCAACAAACTACCATCACCTCGTCCTAAAGGAGGAGCTGCGACTCACAGAAAGGTATCTGCAAGTTCATTCAGACAGACATGCTGCCTATAAGTATAGTTGAAGGCAAAGGTTTTGGGAATCGGATGAATATAATGGAACCAGCATATAACATCCCATCACGGCGCACCGTCACCAGACTCATTGAAACGCAGTATGGAGAAAGAAAGGAGGAGTTGTTTAAAAAGTTGGCCACAGCTGAGAGTGTTGCTCTCACACAGACTGCTGGACGGCTTTGACAGCTGAGAGCTATTTAACCATCTGCACAGTCTGCCACTACATCGGCGGTGACTGGGAAATGAACTCGGCTGTCCTGTTAACAGAAAGCCTGCCAGGCCGTCACACAGCCGACTGTCTCGCGGAGAAATCCAATGGGGCTGTGGAGCAGTGGGGAATTGAAGGCCGAGTAATCGCCTGCGTACACGATAACGCGGCCAATATAGTCGCTGCTAACCGTCCAACCAGAGTCAGCTGGGTTTCCGTTGCCTGCTTTGCCCACACCCTCCAGCTGGCCATAAATGACGGCTTTGCACTGTACCTGAATCGGGTAATCTCCGCGGCTGGCAAACTAGTTGGTCACTTCAATTATAGCACAGTTGCCAGCAAAGCGCTGCAAAAAAAAGCCTCGCAAGCCACCGGCTTATACAATCATGTAAAACACGTTGGAACTCGGTCTGTGAAATGTTCGGCTGGTGGAGCAACGGTGGGCTGTTGCTGCTGTCCTGTCGGACCGCACCGTGACCAAGCTCCAGGACGCCAGGATCCTGGAGCTGAAAGACGAGTACTGGCAGCTGATGGAGGAAACACAGCCTGTGCTGAGAGCACTAAAGTGTGCCACCACCCTCATGTCTGCGGAGAAGGACGTCTCCATCTCCAACACTTATCCCATCACCTTCGGCCTCATCAATGCCCATCTGATGCGCAAAGAAGGAGACGGGCCCAAGGTTATCGAGTTCAAAACGAAAGTGCGGTCCTCCCTCAGCACCCGAATGAATGTAAGCTACATTTAGTTTAATTTCAATATGCCGTTATGTTACGAGTAATAAGATTTACATAGCCTATACTTACATGCCTCTTATTGGCTATACGTTTTCCATTTAGCATTATAGATGCACAATTTTTTCTGATTATTGATTTCCCCGCATCATTTATTTTCAGGTTCAGTCTGCTGAATTTGTATCATCGGCCCCCATGCTTTCAGCAATGCTGGACCCTGGTCACAAGCACCTGGGCTTTCTGACACCTGCACAGAGAGTAGTTGCTAACGCGAAATCAGTTGAACTGGGAGAGGCAGTGGAGACGGGCCAGGAGGCTATGAGCAGGCAAACACTGGAGCCGCCGCCCAGTGCGCCTTAATGCAAGGGCTTACCCGGGCTTCAGCCAATCAGGGGCCTCGGCCAATCAGGGGCCTCTTAAAAAATATATATTTAAAAAAAAGATGATAAACGTCCGTATTTGCGGTGTCATTACTCTGCTCTACAGCGGCATCTGCTGGAGGAGGTGGAGGGAGGCCCCCACCTTCCCCCTTATCTAAACAAAATAAATGTAATAGCGCAAACAAAAATAAATTTGAATCTCAACGTTCTAGAAGTTGAGTTGAGCCGGTCAGAGGACAAAAAGAAAAGATGAAGCGGTCACACCCAAGCGGATCTCAGAAAAGAAAGAAACACATACAGGATCAATTATATAAAGAAAGTTTACCAAAAGTGAAAGATTTCTTCTCCAAAATATCAGAGATCACTACCAGCACCACCTTCACTAGGCTATATCCTACAGCCTTCACTAGGCTATATCCTACAGCCTTCACTAGGCTATATCCTACAGCCTTCACTAGGCTATATCCTACAGCCTTCACTAGGCTATATCCTACAGCCTTCACTAGGCTATATCCTACAGCCTTCACTAGGCTATATCCTACAGCCTTCACTAGGCTATATCCTACAGCCTTCACTAGGCTATATCCTATATCCTTCACTAGGCTATATCCTATATCCTTCACTAGGCTATATCCTATAGCCTTTTCCATGTCTACCATTTGATTCAATAAATGGCAGAGAGCCAAAGATCACTTCTCGAGTCAACTCATTTTTTGAGATTTAGTTTTAACCAAGATACAGTAGGCTATATGCAAGCTATATACGGTTCAATTATGCAGGTTGGTGTGGGCTGTTTGGCTATCGCTGTTGAGAAATTGATTGTGCAATTGGCGGGCGGGTGGGGGGCCTCAAAAAATGTCCATAGCCCAGGGGCCTCAAGTGCTATTAAGGCTCCCCTGCGCCGCCGCCGCCGCCACACAGGCTTCCGCTATGGCACTACTCCTCGGGGAGCAATACTCCACTCAACTGGACACTGGCATTGACACAGACATTAATAACTTTCTGAGGGATACCCCCCCACCCCTGGATTGCAACCCTACCGACTGGTGGAAAGTGAATGGAAGAAGGTTCCCCAGGCTGGCAAAGTTGGCGCGACAATACCTCTGCATCCCCGCAACTTCGGTCCCGTCAGAGCGGGTGTTTTCTGCTGCTGGACTGACAGTTACAAGGCTGCGTTCGCGTCTGACCCCGAGCATGTTACCATGCTTATATTCCTTAACAAAAATCTGTAGGCTGATGTGACTGCCGCAAGGCCTTGCCTGTGATTCTTTCCCTGTCTCCCAATTAGGACTGAGGTGGGCGGGGTCGCCTTGTTCGCGGCCTATATATGGTTCCCGGTTCCAGCGCTCGGCCGCTTTTGCGCTTTGCGCTTCACATGCTTGCTGCGTCTGCTGCCGCTGCTTATAGTTGATTTATCGTTTAATGCAACATGTAACATGCAACACGCATTCACTACATTACATACACGCAACACACGCCCGCACCACACGACTGATTACTGATCGCTTCCTATCGATACGTTATTCTAGTATTGTTCTCTTTTGCGTTGCGGTTTATCAAATAAACCTAATTATTGTTTAAACATATCACGCCTCCGTCCTCATTGGCAGGTTAGGCCATGACAGCTGGAGTTACTGTATGCTATGGATAGTGGGGACAGTCACCACCGTAAGTCTCTTTTTTCTTTTTTTCTCTTAATGTGTTGTCTCTCGCTCCGCTTTTCTTTCGGCTTGGTGCCTCTTGGAGTCGTTACATGTTGGCAACAAGTTCAGCCTCATACGTTTTCTGACTAAGGTATTGCTTTTAGACAGTTCATGCAATTGTTTCTAAATGTGTGGCTCAAATTTTTGTTGCGAGCCTTTTCCGAGCGCCGGCTGCATATTGTATGGGCATATGTCGGCCTTTTCCCCTTTTTTCAAAACAGTTATACAGTTTAATGCCCACTTTTACTGCCGTGTTTGATTGTTGTTGGCCGATAAGTAGGCTACTTATTGTGATTGGAATACAGATTTAGTCTTGTTGAATCGTTTCCAAACCTTTAAGAGCGCATGTAGGCGCATTGTTTGGCTTTTACGAGTGCCGCATAGGCCTACAACCTATAATGCCTGTATTTATTATTTTAAAACTGTTAAACTGTTGTAGGTCTTCAAGTTAACTGTCTTGTATTATTGTTGGCCTATACATTAGGCCTATTGTTGGAAAAAAGATTTCTACCAACGGGAATTTTAATATAGCCTATAGAAAAATAACGATTAATCGATAATTGATCGATAATTCTAGCGATGATCGATCAAGGACATTTCTTAAAATGCCCATCCCTACTAAGAGTGGAAACATCTTTAGGAGACATTACTGATGAAAAGATGCCCACACTGCTGTTAGCACTAGCAGCTCGCCTTACCAATGTACAGCGAAACCAGACGCAGCTGTCCACCGCGACGCCAGCAGTACAATATGTCCTATTTTCAGAGTGGTGTTTACTTGAGGTGTATATAACGGCGACGCAGTGTTTTGAGGTTGTTAACATATTTCATAACGTTAATCATTTCAACCACAGTGGGCCACTTCCGCCATCTGAGCAGCTCCACAGTGGATCAGCCAAATGTGTTTATACCGTAAAACTTCCAATAGACGCAGACCCCATTAAAGGCCGGGTCTGGGGGGGGGGGGGGATCGTAACACACCCCGGACCTACGACCGGCGGGGGGGGGGGGGGATCGTAACACACCCCGGACCTACGACCGGCGGGGGGGGGGGGGGATCGTAACACACCCCGGACCTACGACCGGCGGGGGGGGGGGGGGGGATCGTAACACACCCCGGACCTACGACCGGCGGGGGGGGGGGGGATCGTAACACACCCCGGACCTACGACCGGTGGGGGGGGGGGGGGGGATCGTAACACACCCCGGACCTACGACCGGCGGGGGGGGGGGATCGTAACACACCCCGGACCTACGACCGGCGGGGGGGGGGGATCGTAACACACCCCGGACCTACGACCGGCGGGGGGGGGGGGATCGTAACACACCCCGGACCTACGACCGGCGGGGGGGGGGGGGATCGTAACACACCCTGGACCTACGACCGGCGGGGGGGGGGGGGGGGGGGATCGTAACACACCCCGGACCTACGACCGGCGGGGGGGGGGGGGGATCGTAAAGGTCCCCCCCCCCCCCCCCCCCCGCCTGTTGCTGAACCCTGTTGCCGAACCCCGCCTGCCGGACTACCCGCCTGTTACCGACCCATCGCCTGCCGGACTACCCGCCTGTTACCGACCCATCGCCTGCCGGACTACCCGCCTGTTACCGACCCATCGCCTGCCGGACTACCCGCCTGTTGCTGAACCCTGTTGCCGAACCCCGCCTGCCTGACTACCCGCCTGTTGCTGAACCCTGTTGCCGACCCATCGCCTGCCGGACTACCCGCCTGTTACCGACCCATCGCCTGCCGGACTACCCGCCTGTTGCTGAACCCTGTTGCCGAACCCCGCCTGCCTGACTACCCGCCTGTTGCTGAACCCTGTTGCCGAACCCCGCCTGCCTGACTACCCGCCTGTTGCTGAACCCTGTTGCCGACCCCTGCCTGCCGGACTACCCGCCTGTTACCGACCCATCGCCTGCCGGACTACCCGCCTGTTACCGACCCATCGCCTGCCGGACTACCCGCCTGTTACCGACCCATCGCCTGCCTGACTACCCGCCTGTTGCCGACCCATCGCCTGCCTGACTACCCGCCTGTTGCCGACCCATCGCCTGCCTGACTACCCGCCTGTTACCGACCCATCGCCTGCCTGACTACCCGCCTGTTACCGACCCATCGCCTGCCTGACTACCCGCCTGTTACCGACCCATCGCCTGCCGGACTACCCGCCTGTTACCGACCCATCGCCTGCCGGACTACCCCGCCTGTTACCGACCCATCGCCTGCCGGACTACCCGCCTGTTACCGACCCATCGCCTGCCGGACTACCCGCCTGTTACCGACCCATCGCCTGCCGGACTACCCGCCTGTTACCGACCCATCGCCTGCCGGACTACCCGCCTGTTACCGACCCATCGCCTGCCTGACTACCCGCCTGTTACCGACCCATCGCCTGCCTGACTACCCCGCCTGTTACCGACCCATCGCCTGCCTGACTACCCGCCTGTTACCGACCCATCGCCTGCCTGACTACCCCGCCTGTTACCGACCCATCGCCTGCCGGACTACCCGCCTGTTACCGACCCATCGCCTGCCTGACTACCCCGCCTGTTACCGACCCATCGCCTGCCTGACTACCCCGCCTGTTACCGACCCATCGCCTGCCTGACTACCCCGCCTGTTACCGACCCATCGCCTGCCTGACTACCCGCCTGTTGCCGACCCATCGCCTGCAGGCAAGCCTTTTTATAGATCTCCTTGTTTGTTTTTTCTCATCTGTCGTGTCTCTTTTAATATATCCCTCCCTTTTGTTTTATCTTCCTTTGTTTGTTTTACATGCGCTATATGTTTACATGCTCTATTATTATTATTATTATTATTATTATTATTATTATTATTATTATAACCTTTATTTATTCTCGAGAGACATTGAGGTTGCCCTCATTTTCAATGTCGTCGAGTTTACAAGCCATTAAAATATTGACAGTGGTGACAGTCAAGTGATGACATGACAATATAGTATACACTTAACAAGAAACAAGGAAGACAGTGATTACAAGTGTGAGTGATTACATGACAATATACATTTAACAAAAAACAAGAAAGACAGTCATCTGAAACAATTACAATTAGAAACACAGCTATCCATGACCAAGGTCCTAAATTCTGTGAGTGAAGGGAGTGCGTCCAATCTCAGGATGCGCTGCAGCGCGTTCCAGGAGCTAGGGGCGTCATAACAAAAAGCAGTCTTGCCAATAATCGTATAGACTCGAGGAACTTTGAGCAGGAGTAATTACAGTGGTAATTTGCCTAAAAGTGTTACACCACGTCCTGCTACACTGTCCAACACCCCCATCTAGTGGCCGATTGTCGCCACTAATGATCAGTTCCCCAACACACCTGTTTGTAATCAGCAATCACCATTCCCTATTTAAGCCAGGGTTCTCCAGCCAGCCGTTGCCAGTTCGTGCTTTGGTTTACCCCACCTTGTTCCAGTGATCTGATTACCGTCTGTTGCTGAACCCTGTTGCCGAACCCCGCCTGCCTGACTACCCGCCTGTTGCTGAACCCTGTTGCCGAACCCCGCCTGCCTGACTACCCGCCTGTTGCTGAACCCTGTTGCCGAACCCCGCCTGCCTGACTACCCGCCTGTTGCTGAACCCTGTTGCCGAACCCAGCCTGCCTGACTACCCGCCTGTTGCTGAACCCTGTTGCCGAACCCAGCCTGCCTGACTACCCGCCTGTTGCCGAACCCTGTTGCCGAACCCCGCCTGCCTGACTACCCGCCTGTTGCTGAACCCTGTTGCCGAACCCCGCCTGCCTGACTACCCGCCTGTTGCTGAACCCTGTTGCCGAACCCCGCCTGCCTGACTACCCGCCTGTTGCTGAACCCCGCCTGCCTGACTACCCGCCTGTTGCCGAACCCCGCCTGCCTGACTACCCGCCTGTTACCGACCCATCGCCTGCCTGACTACCCGCCTGTTGCTGACACTGGTACGTCATTTAAAATATATCTCTATATATATATCTATATTAGCCCCACCTGTTTTTTACATGTAGAAACGCCGCTGCTCTTGACCCCCCCCCCCCCCCCCCATGCATAAGGGTTAGATGATTGAAATCCACTCGGCTGCTGAATGTTGTTTGCATTATTTGCATAGTTTGATGTAGACTGATGAGATTTATAGAGTCAAGTGGAGAAGTGGACAATTATTACATGTTTGGCCTGAACTCTATAAAGGGTGTAAGGATGTATTCAATGTAAGCAAGCAGAGACTCCAAATTACTTTAAATACTTTTATTTACATTATTTTATTCTTTAACCAGAATGTGTTTGGTTTAAAATGCATTCAAAATGTACAAAGAACCCAATGTAAAGGTTTCAACGTGAACATTTTCCATTTACTACATATGCACTCAGATTCATGTATGGGGCACAGATATATTATTGTTATGACACACAAACACAAGTAGACCTGATTAGTTTTAAAGCCCACTCACCACCACGAGGTTCAGAGCTGACATACAAACAGCACATACAGACATGTATGACAAAAACACAGATTAACTGAACATAGACTAACAATAAAGGGTATGTAAAGTGATTGGGTAAGATTGAAACCGGTTAGATTGGACCGGATATTGGACATAGACCAGAACATGTTTGTATGAAAAAGATACTACAAAGTGCATTTTTAACAACACTATAAATAACAAAAAAAGACAAGAACATTCTTTAATTAAACTACAAAGTGCATTTTTTTAACTATATAAATAAATAGGCTGACTGTACAGCTCTACTTGCTAAAACACTTTGAAACACTTTGCTCAAACAAAAACAAACTTTTTTCCTCTTTCTCTTACAGATGGCACAGCAGAAGTGGCGTCACACAGGTAAGTCACAGGTATTTAATTGTTTTTCCTCTTTTCTAACTGTACATCCACCACACTTTTGAAGTGTTCAAAACTATTGTAAACAACATCTTCAAATCCAGAGGTGGTGGACTTCCTAGTTGATGGGCAATAGGAAAAGATTTTCTGGATGCCTCCAGCTGCTTTGTCTTTGGAGGGTGTGTACCTCTTACGCTGTCCACCACACTGAGGCACATGGCACCCTAACCCCGCAAGGCCGCAAGGACTTGTTTGGCAAGTGTGGCTTTATTGTTGGTGCAGGGGGCTGTGCTACAGGTACAAAGCTCTGACTGCATGATGGCCCACGAAATATGATGGAGGGAGCCTGTGGCTGTGCAGGAAGAACCAGGAGTACGGGTGCTGCCGACACAGCGGGTGCTTTGTAGGTGGACGCAGCAGGCTTTGGCTGAAGGTAGGTGGACGAGGTAGGCTTTGGCTGAAGGTAGGTGGACGCAGCAGGCTTTGGCTGAAGGTAGGTGGACGCAGCAGGCTTTGGCTGAAGGTAGGTGGACGCAGCAGGCTTTGGCTGAAGGTAGGTGGACGCAGCAGGCTTTGGCTGAAGGTAGGTGGACGCAGCAGGCTTTGGCTGAAGGTAGGTGGACGCAGCAGGCTTTGGCTGAAGGTAGGTGGACGCAGCAGGCTTTGGCTGAAGGTAGGTGGACGCGGCAGGCTTTGGCTGAAGGTAGGTGGACGCGGCAGGCTTTGGCTGAAGGTAGGTGGACGCGGCAGGCTTTGGCTGAAGGTAGGTGGACGCGGCAGGCTTTGGCTGAAGGTAGGTGGACGCGGCAGGCTTTGGCTGAAGGTAGGTGGACGCAGCAGGCTTTGGCTGAAGGTAGGTGGACGCAGCAGGCTTTGGCTGAAGGTAGGTGGACGCAGCAGGCTTTGGCTGAAGGTAGGTGGACGCAGCAGGCTTTGGCTGAAGGTAGGTGGACGCAGCAGGCTTTGGCTGAAGGTAGGTGGACGCAGCAGGCTTTGGCTGAAGGTAGGTGGACGCAGCAGGCTTTGGCTGAAGGTAGGTGGACGCAGCAGGCTTTGGCTGAAGGTAGGTGGACGCAGCAGGCTTTGGCTGAAGGTAGGTGGACGCAGCAGGCTTTGGCTGAAGGTAGGTGGACGCAGCAGGCTTTGGCTGAAGGTAGGTGGACGCAGCAGGCTTTGGCTGAAGGTAGGTGGACGCAGCAGGCTTTGGCTGAAGGTAGGTGGACGCAGCAGGCTTTGGCTGAAGGTAGGTGGACGCAGCAGGCTTTGGCTGAAGGTAGGTGGACGCAGCAGGCTTTGGCTGAAGGTAGGTGGACGCAGCAGGCTTTGGCTGAAGGTAGGTGGACGCAGCAGGCTTTGGCTGAAGGTAGGTGGACGCAGCAGGCTTTGGCTGAAGGTAGGTGGACGCAGCAGGCTTTGGCTGAAGGTAGGTGGACGCAGCAGGCTTTGGCTGAAGGTAGGTGGACGCAGCAGGCTTTGGCTGAAGGTAGGTGGACGCAGCAGGCTTTGGCTGAAGGTAGGTGGACGAGGTAGGCTTTGGCTGAATGGGCCGGTTCACAGGAGTTGGTTCTGGCTCTGGCTCTTCAACACATAACCTGGAAATATAAAACACACATGTGATGATGAGTATTGATATGACGTGTGTGCTATTTGCTTTCCACAGCCAACAGGTGAAATGAAGTGCTCATGACAACTTACCTCCGCTTCTCACCACGCCTTTTTCCAGCCTTGTGATGAAGGTGCTGGTACTGCACTTGAGGTCGATCTGGTGGAGGTAGGGATGTTGGCAGCGCAGGAGCCTCTGGAAACGGTGTCTCCGACAGCACTTTCAGGTGAGGTGTTACTTTTGGCATTACTGCTGCCCTGTAGTTGGCCCTTTTCTCCTCCTTTGCAGTGAAGGTCGAGATGGACTTGGAGTTCAAGTTGGGCAGAGGAATGGCGAGACCGCCGAGGATGGGATCGTCTCGGAGTCGGTCTGCAATCCTTTTATACTGCCCCTTCAAAGAAGCCGTGACCTTACTGGGGCAGGAGAGCTGATTGGCCGGCGCTCGGTCTTCGAGCATTTTGAGGAGGAGGTAGAGCAGACGACTGTCCTCCGTCACCTGTGCCGCCTGAGGGTACCTCATCCAACCAAACTTGGTCTTCTGGGCTGCTCTGGTCTCGGGTGAGTCAGCCCCAAGGCACTGACCAAACAGGGTGTAGCCCCACCTGGACTCGTACTGTTTAACGAATCGAGCGGCGGTCTTGTCGTGCTCGTGAAGAGAGCTGGCGGCGGTGGCGGTCTTCTGCCTGAGGTCCTCTGGCACTAGGTGGAGGTCGCTGTTGTCTAAGACCCTCGTCTGCCATCTCCTCATCTTCACCTTGTTGCTGTGCAGCTGACTCCTCCTCCTCCTCCTCCTCCTCCTCCTCCTCCTCACGTGACTGCTCTTCCTCAACCGCAAATATGTAATTGTACTGATCACAAATGTGTCTGTGTAGTTACAACAACCACTTGCGGATTCATTCAATAATATGCACGGTTTATTTGCTTCATGCTTTTAAAAGTTAACGTTATACCATGTTCATCATCATTCCTAGAATATGCATGAAAAACTATGGATTACTAAGGTTTACTAGATTTGCTAGATTACTAACCTTGCTTCATGTGTACTAATACTGTTTAAGTGTGTGATTAAGTACGGTACCTTTCTGCACATAGTAGTCCCTAGCAGTGAGGCTGGGGGACTGGCACATGGCATACTCCACGCCAAGGAGCTCCTCCTCGTCAGGGTGCTCGTACGCATCAGGGACGGGCATCGGAGCAGCGAAGTTGGGCTCCAGGACGTGATCCTTGCCGAAGAGAACCTCAGCCTGCTGATTGATGCGCTGGATCTGCCGCGTCTATGCACGACGTGTGCCGACCACCAGCAACCCGGAGTGATGCCATGCGGTTGTTCCACTGCACAGCGAAGGCCGTCAAGTATACCTGAAACACATGACCATTTTGACAGTTATTGACTGTTATTGTATATGCTTAGAAGTGATGACTAAAGCTGTGAAATAAAATGTATCATTGAAACTACGCTATATCAAAGGTTTATTTTATTATTATAATGTATGATGTGTTATATGGACCTGTGTCTGCAATACAACTTATATATACCTCTATCTATCTATATTAATTAATTACTCACTTGGAATGGCATAATCCCACATCTCTGTGAAGGAATGGCATTGAACAGGTGTGTGTGCAACCCCTCCAGAGAATTACTGCCTCGCCGGCACCTGTACTTGTTCAGCCGAACGCCATTCAGCACCACCACCTTCACAGAAACATACAGCTGTATGCCAGGGGGATCCTGTAAAGCACAACATATTGGTCCTTATTTATTATGGTGTCCTTTGAAATGTTGCCATACAAGTTTGAATGGTTTTATAATGACACACAATGACTGCAAAGACATTAACCCACCTGCATGCAACTGAGATGCTTGCTCGCAGTTGCCCAGTGAGCAACGACTGCCTCTGTCGACTTGAACAGGTGGATTCCATCAATGTCGAGGCCTGCTGGTCCCCTGAACTCAGGCAATGATGGACTCAACCACCAAAGCAGTCTCCTGTAACGCATATAATGTATTCTCAGCTTTGAGTGTTAAATCACATTCCAATAATTGGAAAATGTTGTTACTCCTAATGATCTTACATTTATTTTCAAAACTAGATCTAACTGAATCCATATCCATGAATCCAATCCAATCCAAGTATGTTTGCTTCTTATTCATGAAATTCATACAAAGATCAATATCACACGTACCACAACCCCACGGGTAATGCGCCTGACATACGATCTGATTTGGTGAGGCTTGAGGAAGGCCATCATCTCCTCGTCCGAATACCTGGCGTACAGCTCTGGGTTGCCACTCCTGACCGCCTGGACCAGGAGCATCATGTCCACCTTGTTGTAGGCGAGCACGGCACCTGCCAAGGCACTCATGACCACCCCATACTTGGCGTGGCTCTGATGACAACAGCATCCCAGCGGTGCAGCCAGTGTCGGATGTCCAGTCCGACCACAGTACCCCTCTTCACCCAGTCACCAAGCAGATTCTCCAGGAAGGATGAACCTCTGTCACTGAAATGATATCAACATTTTGTGTACGTGTGTTACATGTTTTAATAACTGTGTTATGCCATGTGTTTCTTGCAAAAAATGTATATAAAGTTAACTGATATGTACATCACTTGGATTATCAATTTCATCATAGGTTTCAATGGAATTGTTATTAAACTTACCGACAGCAGTTGTTGTCTGCATACAAGACTTTTGGCGCAGGAGCATTGGCACGTCGAAACCTGGCAATGAGACCTCTCGCCATGCGCACCCCTCAGACTCAGCTGCCACCACCACTGGCGTCAAGAACTGGCCCCACTCGTTCAGCACACTGGTGACGTACTGCATGGTGCCCTGGCCATCGCCATATATCTTCTTGAGGACCTATGAAAACAAAGCAGAACATTCATTGCATGGTGTTTATTAACAGTTTGTCTGTTCCATATGATCACAAGTACTTCATACATACTTTTCTAGTGCCATCAATGCACAGGATTTCTCCAGTCACACTGAGGATTTGGTGTCTGTACATGGGCATCAGGTGAGCACGCCTCAGAACATGAACCGACGGAAGGGGAGATGGGGCAATGGGAGGGGTGTGAGTGCCAGCTGCTCTTGCAAAGGACAGGATGCCTCTCTGAGATGACGCGGATCCAGCCGTGTGGGCCTGGTACAGGAGAGTCTGGTACAGGTCACGTCGCTCCACGTACCACTCGTGGTGGCCCTGCTGCAGCAGTCTCTGCACCTTGCTCATGGACACAGCGTTGAGTCGGTCACTGATCAGGGTGACCACAGCTCCGTCCACAGCACGCTTCCCACACAGTATGGCAGGGAACATGCTTCTGACGGCCGGGGCGAGGTTCATCAGAATCTTCAGCCACGTGTACTGTTGGGCATTGTGTGCGTCTTCCTCCTCATCTTTGCTGCGCCTGTCTATGCGCCTGGCTCATCGTCTGCCTCATCTTGTGACAATGTGGGCATGTCAGCTTCTCTGTTAACAGGGTGTCGTTGTACTTCATGCCACACACTTGCCTAGCGTAGCTGCCGAAGCCTTTCTTCTCCGGGTACTCCCCTGGTGGTGCGGGGCAGTTGGTGTTGGGGCAGCGAATCAAGGCTTTCATCACACCGACTGGCTGCCAGAAGAAGGCAGGAGTGGTGAAAAATGCCAGCATGTTGGCCACCGCTCCCTTGACAGACATAGGAAGTGGGGGTGGGTGGAACTCACTCAAGACCTAATGTGTGCTAAACAACATGAAAGTGAGACACCGCAGCAATTCTTGTATAGAATGATTGGTCTCAAACAGAAGATAATGGTCACGGCCAAACGAACAACGTCAGTCGTTAAATATGATGCATCCACTATTCAGTGCATATTCTTGAACACAATCTGTCAGGGCCTAGGAGAGAGACATGATGATGTCAGACGGGAGCTGAAGCCCCTCCTTAGTGACCCCACAGTGTCTGATGAGGCTTTGCTGGGTCAAGTGATAAGGACCACGACCGAGGAGTCTGAGAGAAAACGCAGACTTGGTCGCAGCTCAGCCAGCCGCAGCTCCAAGGTGACACAGGCCCACGGCACACATGCGGAACCTGAGGAGAAACCACAAGGTGGGATTAAAGTAAACTCAGTCACCAAGGATGACACCATCCAGAGACTAAGTACCCAGGTTGAAGCACTAACACAGGCAATGGAGACACTGAAACAACAACTGTTGACCCCGGCTCACATGCCAGATAAGCCCAAAATAGAACGAAAGACTCAGAGACCTTTTGGCTGTCAACATTGTGTCAAACAGTCCATCCCCAATTGCAATCACTGTTTCTTCTGTGGAGAGGAGGGGCATCGTGCTGTTGGCTGCATGAAGAAGTCCAAGGTGTCGGGAAACGAGACGCGGTCAAGGCAGAGGGACAACCCCTGTCCGGTCCTGAGTACATGTCCCAAACTCGCCAGCACTCGCCAACCACTCCAAGTGAGCTTTGTGATGTCAGCACAGCTCAAAATGACAACCACAAACAGCCATGTAAATTGACCGCCCCACTCATTGGCCACAGATCCCTATTGAAATGCAGAATGGGAGGTTATGCTGTCACTGTTTTGCTGGACACTGGAGCCAATGTAAGCTTGATTGATCGTCAGTGGAAGACCAAATACTTACCCAACCAAGATGTTCGGCCCCTCAGTGAGTTGCTGGATTACAACCTTGACGTGGCTGCAATCACTGGAGACGAGGTGCCATATGATGGATGGGTGGAGGTGGTGGTAAATCTACAAGGCAATGAAGACCCAGATTTGTCTATTAGCGGGCCGTTCCTGGTGAGTCGCTTGAAATTAGATAGACCAGTATTTGGGGTTAATGTAATTCAGGTCCTCATTAGGAATAATACTAGTCGTCCCAAAGTCTTATCCATTCTGTCTACTCTGCTCGCTGGTGCCTTAGATATGGATGGTGCCACGGCAGGGGCCCTAGTTAGTTTCATCCAGACACAGAAATTCCCAGAAGAGCAATATGCTGCAGTAAAAGTGGGTCTCAAAGAGGTCACCATTTTAGCAGGTCATGTGGCTCACATTAAGTGTAAAGTCCCACCAAATATTGATCCCTCTGGTTCTGTTGTACTATTTGAACTAACTCATGACAGTGTACAGCTAGAGGCACTGAGTATGGGGGTGGGACTGTTGAAATTACACCAGACAAACCGGCCTTTTATCAAAGTGCCTGTGTCTAATCATTCTAAACATGACGTGACCATTTCAAGTTTAACTGTCTTGGGCAGTATTGAACCCATTGTTAAGCTCAGAGACAGACTGTCCTAAAAGTGAACAAAGTCAGTCAGATAATGTTAATCCATCACCACACGTCAGTCATGAGCAGGTACCATCATCTACCATGCATCTATGGCACCCACCTGTAGATGTCGGCCACCTGACAGGTGAGCAACAGAAGGTGGTGAAACAGATGCTAATGGAGGAATCAGGGGCCTTTGCTCGAGATGATGGGGACATCGGCGACATTCCTAGTCTCCAAATGACCATCAATCTTAAAGATGACATCCCAGTCCAAAAGTTGTATGCCTCAATTCCGAAACCACTCTACCAAGAGGTCGAACAGTATGTGGAGGAGCTACTTGCTAGAGGTTGGATTGTAAAATCAAAGTCACCCTTTGCAGCACCTGTTGTCTGTGTCCGGAAACGTGATGGAACGCTCAGACTGTGTATTGACTACAGACTGTTAAACCAGAAGACTGTGCCTGACCGCCATCCCCCTGCCTCGTATTCAGGACCTTTTGGACATGTTGGGTGGTCACAGCTGGTTCAGCATTCTCGACCAGGGTAAGGCCTATCACCAGGGCTACATGGCTGAAGGGTCTCGTCACATGACAGCTTTTATAACGCCTTGGGGATTGTACGAGTTCATACGAATCCCTTTTGGTCTTTGCAATGCACCGGCTGCTTTTCAGCACAGCATGGAGGAGATGCTGACCAGCTTGCGGGATGACTGTTGTATTCCCTACCTGGACGACATCCTCTGTTACTCCAAGTCGTTCACCGACCATGTCAACGCTGTACGGAACGTCTTGAGAGCCTTGCAGCGCCACGGTGTTAAGCTACGTCCCTCCAAATGTGAGCTGTTTAAGAAAGAAGTCAGGTATGTGGGAAGGTTGGTCTCGGCTAGTGGCGTCAAGATAGACCCAAAAGACATTCAAGCTGTATCATCGCTGAAGGAGAAAAGACCCACCACAGTCGGTGAAGTCCGCCAGCTGCTGGGCTTCCTCAGCTACTACAGGACGTACGTACAGGACTTTTCTCGTATCGCCAAACCGCTGTATGAACTATTGCAAGTCAAAGGCAATCCTGATGCTGCACAAAAGATGGGAAAAAAGGGAAGGGAACACAATTACCCTCCAAAAGCCCCATCCAATGGACTTATGACCATCAAGTCATACTCGAGCAACTCATTGACATGCTATCTCATCCCCCAGTACTCGCCTACCCTGACTTTGAAATGCCTTTCGTTCTCCACACGGACGCCAGTCAGAAGGGGCTGGGCGCGGTTCTATACCAGCGACAGGGTGGAGTATTGAAGGTCATCGCCTATGGCTCACGAACATTGTCCCCTGCTGAAAAGAACTATAACCTGCATTCGGGAAAACTAGAATTCCTAGCGCTATATTGGGCTGTGTGTGTCAAATTCAGGGACTACCTTTTTTATGCCCCACACTTCACAATATATACGGACAACAATCCATTGACTTATGCTATGAGCACTGCAAAACTGAATGCAGCAGGCCACAGATGGGTCGGGGAGCTTGCTGACTTCAGGTTCTGTATTAAGTACCGGCCAGGAAAGGTCAACGTGGATGCTGACACCCTTTCCCGTCTCCCACTTGACATTGACACTTACGTTGAAAACTGTACTGAGGAGCTCAACAGAGACGCTATTCATGCTGCTTGGGAAGGAAGTGAGGCTGCTAAGAGGCATGATGTTGCTTATGTTGCTGCTATCAACCTGGCGCAAAGTACGGAGTCTCAAGCCAAACCCTCATTAGCGGCCATCAGTCAAAGCGAACTCATCCAAGCTCAAAAGCGAGATACTGCCGTCAGTGAAATCATAAGACTTAAACAGACAAAGACCGTCCTGACAAACGAAGACCGAAACAAAGCTGGAGGCCTGGTAAAAAGGCTGCTGCATGAATGGGGAAAGTTGTTCATCGAAGGTGATTTGCTGTACAGGAGATCAGGTGAGCGAAAACAGCTTGTCCTCCCTGCTGAATATCGGCCTCTTGTGCTTAGGCACCTTCATGACGACATGGGACATTTAGGAGCAGACAGAGTCGTCGGGTTGGCACAAAGTCGCTTCTATTGGCCCTTCATGAGAAAAGACATTGAGACCTATGTCACAAGACACTGCCCCTGCATTAAGCAAAAGAAGCCTGCCAGTCATGATCGAGCTCCTATGGGAAGCATCACAACCAGTGCACCCCTGGAACTGGTTTCAATAGACTACATGCACTTGGAGCAGAGCAAAGGAGGATATGATCACATCTTGGTCCTCATTGAGCATTTCAGCCGATTTGCACAAGTCTATGCTACTCGAAACAAGTCAGGATAGACTGCTGCAGAGAAGATATTTAATGATTTCATGCCCAGGTTCGGGTTTCCGTTCAAACTGCACCACGACCAAGGTCGCGAATTTGAAAAGACCTTGCAACAACTGACTGGAGTGTCCCACTCCAGAACGACACCGTACCATCCACAGGGAAATCCTGCAGAGGGGTTCAATCGGACATTGTTACAGATGCTCAGAACTCTACAGGAGGAAGAAAAGTAAAATTGGAAGGAACACTTACCTCAAGTTGTACATGTATAATGGCTACAATTGTACTCGGCATGAGGCTACAGGTTTCTCCCCCCACTTCCTCATGTTTGGACGCCAGCCACGTCTCCCGGTAGATTTGTTATTTGGCCTGTCCGTGGAAGAGGAGCATGAGACAACACAGAATTACGCTGACAAATGGGCTACAAGGATGAAGGAGGCCTACCGAATAGCGATGGAAAACAGCCAGCAGTCCAGTGCCCGAGGCAAGAGATTCTATGACCGTCATGCGAGGGGAGTTACTCTACACCCTGGTGACAGAGTTTTGGTCCATAACATGAGTGAAAGGGGAGGGCCAGGAAAACTCAGGTCCTACTGGGAGCAAACTGTGTATGTTGTCAAGGAACAAATCAATGACAACCCGGTTTACAAAGTGTGTCCAGAGAAAGGTGGTAAAGTACGCACTCTGCACAGGAATCTCCTTCACCTTGTCAATGACTTACCTGTGTTGATTCCTGAACAGTCGAACCAGCAGACCTCAAACAAAATCAGACAGAAGAGAAGGGGTCAAGTTGAAAGGCACGAACAGAGAATAACACCGGCAAGCTCCGAACAGTCTGATTCCGACGATGAAGTGCCCAGCGCACAGTACTGGTTCAGAGTGCCAAGACAGACTGAGCCAGAATGGCCAGAGATCTCCAATCGTGTGCCCCAGCAACGCCCAATGACCGCCTCTCCACTCCGCAAGCAGACAAGATCAACCGTGTTAGCTGAAGAGCCCAGATTGCAGCTGGATGGAAAATCCCGCGTATGTCAACGATGGTGTGGTCAGTTTCTGATTTCCAGACAATCTTTTATCTTCTGACAAAATCGCCACAGCTTCATACATGCCTAACAAATGTCTAACTAACAGCGAAGGATGAAGAGGATAAAACTTACCTGAGTGAAGAGACGTCGACCATGACATTCACCGAACCGCATCATTACCATCATTACCAATTACCATGACCTGCCTCTTACCTACCTTATATCTGTGCTGTTCATTCTTTGTTCTCTATCCTCTGACGAAGCCTTAGTGGTGAAACGTTAGGAACATTTTGATGCCCTTAGACCTTGCGGTTATTCCAAACACTTCCTTCGTACCATCAAACGCGAAGTAACCGCCCTCTTCCAACTTGGCCGGCCCGACCTCCCTGGAAAAAATAACAACACGGTATAATGGCATATCGCCGTAATAAAAACTTAAAGGATATGCTGGTCTATACGGCACTCAACAAAACAATACGCACAGCAGCCCTGGATCCCTATTTTACAAACCTCAAATACATCTCCAACTGTCGAACTGGTGCCCCCATCTGGCAGACCTTCTCACTGCTCTCCTGCAATGTAGTATACGCCATCCAATGTAAACATTGCAAAGCCATCTATGTGGGTGAAACAGGTGCCACCATAAAACAGAGTTTATATCAACACGTGTACCATATTCAGAAGGGGACAAATTCCAAATCGTTGTACTGTCCACTTCATGTCCAGCATCACATCTCAAACTTTTCTCTCTCTGGCCTAGAGACCAATGCCGGTTGGTCTTTGTTCCAGAGAAGAGCGGCTGAAAGGAGATGGATTTATAGGCTCTCCTCCACAGCCGCTTTTGGCCTAAACGATGATGTATCTCGCCCCTCTATCACTCATCTGTCCACTCTTTCCCTTTTATCCCCAGATCCAGTCAAGATCCGGCCCTTACCATAACCTCTCCCACCCCCTCTCCTAAACATAACCCTCATCTCTCCCTCTCCTAACCATAACCCCTCCACCCCCCCGGATCCAGTCAACATCCGGCCCTTACCGCCTTTTTCAAGTATTTACGTTGACTGTGTGCGATGAGTTGACTTGATGCAGCAGGATTGTGCTCAGATGAGTTATGGACTCAAGCAACAGAGTCACTAGAAAAATACTGTATTATACCGTAAGATTGAACAGTAACTTGCTGTTAATATATTGTTCCTCAAAGGCATCAACATTTACAGTATTCAACCGTATTTAAGAGGAACGGTACTTTACTGTATAAATTCCCCGTATTTTTACAGTGTGTAGTATTAGAAGTCTGTGTGTCTGTGCCTGTGTGTGTGTGTGTGTTTTCTAATTAGCGGTCCATATGGCTGTGGAGGGTTTATGTGGAGTGTGTGTTGTTGGTGGCTGGTTTACAGCCTCACCTGGCCTGAGTCACACTGATTGGACTCTGGCTGGGTGGGGCTGCACACCTGTGGTGCATGAGCAATCATGGCACCCAGGATAAACCAGCCATCAACACACACACTCGAGGAGGAGCACCGTCATGACTGGATGTACTATCAGCTCGGCGAATACCAACTGGCCTTCAACTCCAATAAACACCTTTGAATAACATCTACCCGTGTCCTGTGTCGGAGGGCCCCAAAGAAAGCCACTTCGGTGGCGTGTGGCCGGACGTTACCCCGCCACACTGGCGCCCAATGTGGGGCTCCTCCGACCAGGACGGGACACGGAAGGGCTGTCCAAGCTACACTGGAGCCACCAGCCGTGGCGAGGACAGCCACCCCAGCACCAGCTCCCCCCTGAACGGCAGCGACGGCCAGCGGAGGAGCGGGGAGGCAGCGCAGCGACCGCCACCGGCAACCGTCTGCCGCTCTAGCCTCCCCCGGATCCAGCCTGGAGCAGCCCAGGCCAGCCGCCCCTCTGCCAGGGGACCAGGAGCCCAAGGCCCCATGCTCCAGGAGGAGATGGGAGGGGGATCGTGCCTCGTCGCCCTGGTGGAGGGGGGTACCTACAGACTGTTCCAGGCCCTCCGAGAGCTACCTCCGCGGCCCAGCTGTCGGGCCTCCTCCGAGCCCATCCAGCCAGCCCCTGCAGCCAGCTACCCCAGAGACACCTCCACCAGCCGGAGCAGCAGCCCCAGGCCTCCGGTCTCCGGGACGGAGGGGGAGGGTGGGGTGGGCGTGTGACCCTGGGGAGGTGTGGAGGTAGTGGGGTTTGGGGGGGCTGTGTTTATTTTTTGTTTAGGTATGGCAACCCTGAAAAGAGTCCAGGTTTTTTGTAGGTATGGTAACCCTGTTCAGAGTCCGGTATGTGTTTTTTTTTTTTTTGTTTGTTTGCTTGGATGGGGGATGGGGGGGTGGGGGGGAGTAGGCGAGGCCGGGGATTCTCCCCGGCCTCAATCTGGTGTTGGGGATATGTGGAGGGTTTATGTGGAGTGTGTGTTGTTGGTGGCTGGTTTACAGCCTCACCTGGCCTGAGTCACACTGATTGGACTCTGGCTGGGTGGGGCTGCACACCTGTGGTGCATGAGCATTCATGGCACCCAGGATAAACCAGCCATCAACACACACACTCGAGGAGGAGCACCGTCATGACTGGATGTACTATCAGCTCGGCGAATACCAACTGGCCTTCAACTCCAATAAACACCTTTGAATAACATCTACCCGTGTCCTGTGTCGGAGGGCCCCAAAGAAAGCCACTTCGGTGGCGTGTGGCCGGACGTTACCCCGCCACAATGGCTTTATTACATTGCATGGCCTCATTATAAATAGACAGACGAGACGAGCGAGAGCAGCTTTTTTATTTTTTATTTTTTTTTAAATTATTTTTTACAGCAACAATATATAATATAAACATATGGTTTGGTCAAAGGAGAAAAGGGAAAGAGCAGGCGCTCTGTCCCCTCCGGTGACCAGCCCACTTTAAACAACCTGAACTGTAGTATAAACCAACAGGGCCCAAAACTCGTTTTTGTAGAGGGAGTCCACATTGCACAGTGCACACAAACGCACTCTGCCGGGTCTCGTTTCACCTCCTTTTGTGGGGCATCTTTTCTTTGCCACCATAACGCGAACATTTGGTCACAACCTAACCATCTACTTTGTCCCTGATAACTTCAAACGAACTGCGCCCCCGCGGCAGACGGGCGAACCTGCAGGCCGGCCTACACGATGGGCTCCATCGTGTCCCTGTTCTGGGCGGGGATCACACAGGGATGCCTCCCATGCGACTGAGGTTTAGGCCCGGCCATCCTGGGTGCCGCGGCCGGGGTGGGCAGGACGGGCGGGGCCAGGGGGGGTGTGGCTGGAGGGGCCAGGGGGGGTGTGGCTGGCGGGGCCAGGGGGGGTGTGGCTGGCGGGGGCCAGGGGGGTGTGGCTGGCGGGGCCAGGGGGGGTGTGGCTGGCGGGTCCAGGGGGTGTGGCTGGCGGGGCCAGGGGGGTGTGGCTGGCGGGGCCAGGGGGGGTGTGGCTGGCCTGGCCAGGGGGGGTGTGGCTGGCAGGTCCAGGGGGTGTGGCTGGCAGGTCCAGGGGGTGTGGCTGGCGGGGCCAGGGGGGTGTGGCTGGCGGGGCCATGGGGTGTGGCTGGGCGGGCGGCCGGTCGAGGTTGCCGGTGCAGGTTGGAGGGAATCACGGAGCCCAGCGAGGAGCGGTGATTGCCCTCGCTGGTGAAGCTGCGGGCCGTCCGCACGCGGCGCCTGGGCGGAGACGCGTCCTCTCTGATCTCGTTGCAGATCTCCTTGTCGTACTTCTTCCTCTGGCGTGCGCGGCAGCAGCAGAAGAGGATGATGGCGATGATGATGAGGATGAGCAGAACGGCAATGATGGTGCCTGCGATGATGCCTGCCGGTGGCGTGATGTTGACGTGCAGGATGCATTCCTCGTTGCCCACGCGGTTGGTGGCCTTGCAGCGGTACGTTCCCGACACACTGGTCAACGCGTTCCTCACGTTCATGGTGCCTCCGACTGCGTCAAGCACAGCAGAGGCAGGGAGGAGCTTGCTGTCGCTGATCTTCTCCCAGGTGTATCGCAGGGGGATGGTCCCCTCTTCGCACACGCACCTCAGCACCACGTCCTTGCCCTGCTCCGTGGGTCCTTCGGCGTAGCACCTGGGCCTGGAAGGCTTCACCATGACGGTCAGCAGGATCTTGCGGCTGCAGATGCCAGGGGCCTTCTTCACCTTGCACCGGTACGTGCCCGTGTCCGACAGCCGCAGCCCCGTGACGTTGATGGAGGCGTCGCCGTTCTTGGGGTCGGCCATGTTGAACTGGACACGACCTTTCATGAAGGGGTAGTCCTCATAGGCCCTGTCCCCGTAATACAGGATCACCACTTTTTCTTCGTTCTGGTTGTCAGGGGCCAGCAAGCTCCACTCGATGTCCAGCGGTGCAAAGTCTTCGGGGGCCAGGGTGAAATGGCACTCCAGCTTCACGGTGTGTCCACTGGCCACCACTATGGACCCTGGTCCCTTAGAGGTGATCTCTAGACTGGAGGCCATGCCTGCCATTACAGCGAACAGCACCACAGCACAGCAGAACACGTTGGGCTCCATAACTTTTAGCTTCTAGTCCCGGACTTATTGGGGGAAAAACCTGACGGGCCGACGGACTTGCGGCGGTGAACCGGTACAAAGAGCAGCAGCAGCTCCTCCGCTAAAGCATCCGAAACTCCGCTCCCTCCTCCTCCACGCGGCAGACAGGTGCACACGGAAGGGCGCTCGGCCGTCACGTGACCTGCCCGTCGGGTTCCCCAAAACCAGAGCTATAGAGAAAACAGAGTTACGACACGCTTTGATGTCGCCGCCAGGGCTGTCACGTGGTTCATGTAAGCCTCAATGGGCCAATTGCTCTGTCAGTTAGCATTGCGTTAGCTGTGCTGCGCTTTAAAACCGTACTCCGTAAACCGGAGGTTTTGGAGTTTAACACGCAGCTGCGCACGAAGTTAAACTGATTGCTGTGTACTGACCTCCACAGGATCAGCTGATTCCTAGTTAAACTCGGGTTAAACCGGAAGTACTCTGATTTCTAGTTATACTCCAGCAGACGCAGTCTTAACTTAATGTTGGATGCATTTTGTGCTATAATTACCAACAAAAACTTAATGGGAATGTAAAGTGAACTTTAATATAATAAAACGCAAATAATGTTGAAATATATTATGAAATAGTCTAGCCTACTTTTTGTGGAAATCTGAGTCTGGAATCTGAATCTGCCCTCACCTACGTCAATCAATCAATTACTTGTCATTGTTTTCTCTTGGTGTGCATGCAAACGTGATTAATTAATTAATTGAAGACAAATTAATATGCGAGTAATTAGGGTAATTCCACGCCTATAAATTCTCGGAGAAGGAGAGGGTAGTTAGGATGAACATGTCTCGGATAGAGAACTATAACGAGGAGCAGAAGTTATATTTATTGTACTGCATTCAATTCATGTGGACACGGTGGAAGAGGAAAGACACCACCACCACGCTCCGAAGAAAGTCTGTTTGGGATGATCTCATGTAACAGCAGATCTTCCAGCAGGAGACCGAGCAGCGGCACGTTTAAAGAATTTATGGAAGCGCTTGAAAGTTGAAGCGCGTAATGCTATTGCTGAGCGGAGGACCGAGACCTGAGCCCCGCGAGCCGAAATATCACTGCTCATTCCAAGTCGACTATGTCCAATATTGTTATTGTACTGAAGGCCTATCTGGCGTAATAAGTGTAAATGTATCATACATTATTATTAATACTAATAATAATAATTAATACAACTTATTCTGTGTGTGTCGGTTATAATGGAGCCTTGTTTCATCCTGCAAACTGGTTTAGTCTCCTCTAAAACCATGTCCGTTTCGAGACTAGACTAACACGCACAAAATACGCCTCTAGTGTCTGATCAGTGAATTTCTCTGAAGACACAGCAGTGGAGATCAGAACGCAGCTGCAGGTTAAACCACAGTACATACGACACAGCAATGGAGATCAGAACGCAGCTGCAGGTTAACCCACAGTACATACGACACAGCAATGGAGCTGAAGACGTCACGTGACTTCTTGCGTCACCGACGAGTTTAAAACCGTTAAACTCTAAAAAGTGGCTAAGCTAGCGACAGAGCAATTGCCCCAATAGTTCCAAACAAACCGCAAACTGTCGTAGCGGTCATTGACTTGTATTGACAGAGTGAGCTATTGGTAAATATCACAATAAAACACACACGTGTTTGCGCTATTGCATGTATGTTAGCGTCAATTATGCTTTTGAGCTGTAGTACTGCATTGGTTACTTTTGAATAATAATAATAATAATAATAATAATAATAATAACAATAATAATAATAATAACAACACACTTTTGGCGGAAAAGTTGGTGTTAGCTTGGTTAGGTTACTTACGTGAGTGGCGCTAAATGTATACGGTTGGTTGTTCTCCTCCACGCGGCAGACAGTGCACACGGAAGGGCGCTCGGCGGTCACGTGACCTGCCCGTCGGGTTCCCCAAAACTCGGCCAATGGCTGCCCCCTGCTGTTTGTTCTGAAGACCAACAAGCTGATGTTTTCTCTTCTTCTCGTCTTCGCTCCATGGCCGTGTTCCGATATCCGTACTTCCATGAGTACACTTAAACATAGTACACTATCCGCACTCAATAAGTACGCAGATGTTCAGATGTTAGTGCTGTTCCAAATCGCCTTATTCACCTCGAACGTTCCACGGAGGGGTACACTGACCACTTCCGGCAGTTCTCACAACGCCATTTCTCAGTGCAATGCGCCTCACTGCTGTGTTCCCCAATGCAGTGGTTACCAGGATGTCATGTTTGGGGGGGCATTTGGCTTGTTTGGGGTGGCAACATAAACAATTGATAAATCGGTCCAAAATTAAGCTCTCTATGTAGCCTATGATGAGCTGGGCCTGTGTGATGCGCACAAGTGTGAGGAATTTTGGTTTTGATCATTTAAAGGTTAGAAGTTTTTTCTTAAGACTTATTCACAAAGTCTCTCAGATAGGCTTATGTTTCTTGTTAATTATTCTTTATTGATCTTTATTATTATTATTATTATTATTATTAGGCTATTACTCTTTGCCCATCTATGCTCATCTGATATTATTGTTTGTGTTTTGTTTATGTAAAGCACATTGAATGACCTCTGTAAACTTGACTTGACTTGACTAGGCTTAGTAAGGAAAAGTGTCGACTCTTAAAATCTGCTTGAGTTTCCGTTGCTGTGGATGACGTCAATATTCACGACCTCGCAATGTTCACGGTGATGAGGTAACTTGATGAGTGACAGGCCTGCGAGAAGACGAGAAGGCTACCGGACGAGAGAGTTTTTTGACAAATGTGAAGTCAGTTTGGGTAAATCAATTTGTCTCTTCTTCTAAGCTGTCCCAGGCGTAGATGCTAGGCCTACTTTTAGATCTAAAATGCTTTGTAAATTAGCCTTGGCCAGGGATTTCCAAACTGTGACACGCGTAGCACCCGTGACTCTGCCTGCTGCGGACTCTGGTTGTAGCGCCAGCAGACAGACACACCCCCACTCAAAACGACCAATAGAAAAGCAATACGTTTTTAAATGAACGTTCCGGTTATGAACCTCGATCTGAAGGAGAGCACACAATACATCACCTTAGGTTAGAATTAGCGGAAAAATAGCGAACATTTTTCTTATCTAAGTTATCATTAGATCATGGAGAGATAATTTCGCAGGGGAGGCAGGGCTTTTCCTAGGGGAGGCACTGCCTCCCCCAGCCTCCCCGTAGACACGCCCCCGCAATGCACTTCATCGCACAGGAAAACATCAAACAGAGGACAAACGTTTCACCGTTTCCCCAAAGATCAGGGACTGCGTCGAAAATGGACAATAAACATCAGAAGGGATCCTGGTCGTCATTTGAAGGTACGTTTTATTATATGTGTGGTGCTGTGAGGCTGAGCCGTCTCCATGACGACCTTGTAGTCAACAAAATGCAAGTCATCTTCTGTAAATGATTTACAAATGGCCATCTCTAATCTACTTGGTTGCACACCTGTCTGAACTTTCATAAACCAATGTAAGTCATCAATAATTAATAATAAAACAAGCTTCACATCAAGAACAAAAAAAATAAAATAAAAAATAAGGTAAACCCAAAAAGTCCAAAAAATCTAGATTATTTACCCAGGTCTTGAATATACTTAGAAATTAAAGCTATAAAAAAAGAAAGAGAGGGAAATCTTTGATAGTACTTCCCCTGAATCCCCATTGGGCTCTTCCATGTATGCGGTAATACACTCTACTTTGGGAGAGTTATGTCGCCGCACTCTGAGGGTGGCAAACCTGTCAATGACCCTTTGGTGTTCAATTCTTTCAAGCAAATCCTTCTCAGTGGACATCACAGCTAGGGGTGCACGATTCAGAAAATGCCACGATTCGATTCGATGTCGATTTTTAGGCTCAAGATTCGATTTAAAATCGATTTTCGATTCAAAACCGATTTTTAATTAAAAATTGATTCACTGTCCAGAGCATAAATAAATGTGATATATATCTGTGATTCTGAGTTACTTTCCAATATAATTACAGTTGACAGACAAGAAGAAAAACAGAATGAACAATTGCAGGTAAACACTACTCAATATCAACCTTGAGTAGGATTTATTAATTCCATTCAACTATACAGTCCATTAAGGAACTGGTACACTTCAGTCAAACTGTTCAAACAAAATGTTTGAAAATGTTTGCCTTTATCTACAAATGGCGGGCCTGAGGTAATTGGTAGGACTACAAAAAAATGCAACTATAAACTGCAAAGTAAAATATTATGGTAAAATAAGAGCTTTTACAATTAGTTTTAATGTGCTGTACTCCAAAATCACACACAAATGGCTCAGGTACTACATTAACAGCTAGACTCTCTTTTGAAATGGGCAACTGCACATTTAACACATAAAATCATGCCTCAAATATCCTCAACTCAGCCTAGGAAAGACGTTGCCGCTATGAAGACGCTATGGCCACGTTGCTTGGCAACGCCTGCATACGGGAGATATTAAATAGTCCGCTCGACTTGTACAAATAAAAGAAACCTCACGATTTTAACTCTAAAACACATTAAAATATTATTAATGTCGGGCATTATCCCTTACATATTATATAAATACAAAGAAGAGTTCACAGCAACGTTGATGAGGTTTCTATCGTGCGACGGGCGTGGAACCAGGTGGGAGTTTCGTGCATTGAAATAAAGTTCGTTGGTTCGCTGGGTTACTGTTTCTAGCTTTTCGCCGTCTTTAGTCTTCATCTCTGGATGATGGCGTGACGTATTTCCGTAATGCTTCACCTTTGTTCGGCAGACTTTGCATATAGCATTTTCCTTATCGAGGTCGGGCTTCCCCTCCAGGCAGTACAATCCAAAATGCTCCCAAACACTTCAGTGAGGATGGGGCAGGCTGAATTGTTTTTTCTTTAACAGTCGCCATTCTCCGCGCACAGTTGACAATCTCCGTATTCACTGATAAATACCTTTAGCCAAAGAGTTTTAGGCCGGAGCTGAAAAGTGGACGCAGCGCCATCTATTGGAACGGCGAGTTTAATTCAATTTAGGACGAGGCCGTTACAAAACAGGGATACAAATATTAATCGATGTGTGGATCTTTATGAATCGATTTTGAATCGGCAAAGCTTAAATCGCGATTCAGATGTGAATCGATTTTTTTGCACACCCCTAATCACAGCTAGGTGCTGGAGTCTGCTTTGGCCTGTGGTCCTTTGCTTGCCACTGTTCACTATATGTCAATTTATTGTTGTTTTCTCACCTGGTTCTTCCTGCATGCTCTCCCTTTCCCATTCTCCATCTCCATCTTTCTCTCTTTCCCTTGGCACTGACAACCATACACAAATATATTGTAGGCAGGAGAGTTGAGGTCAGTTTGTCATGTCACAAAAATGTTATGGAGACCATTTACAAATTCTAAGGATATGATCAAAAGGCACACAGAGGTGTGTCATGTTAAATATCTTTATTATTATTATTATTATTATTATTATTATTGGGCTTAGAAACACAATCATTTTTTAATCACAAATTCCTTTCACAAGAGAAGCTGTATTCTCCATTGTGGGTTTGAAAAAAATATATAAAAGCAGAGGACCATTGCCTACATAAGTAATCTGATACAACATAGAGATAGCTGGTTTATATTGTGTTACTTTAGCTCAACAGAAAAAAAAGAAAAAGAAGATCGGTCATTATGGACTGTCCCTAGTCTCTCACCTGAATCTGTCTTTTTTCTTTTAAAGAGCTGTCGTATGTCCATTGCTCACTGGCAGGCCACACACACACACACACACACACACACACACACACACACACACACACACACACACACACACACACACACACACACAGAGTAACGCTAGGAGTTAGTATATACTATGCCCGCATGAATGTGATGTGATTATTATTGTTGCAAAGCCTGGTTCAGGTTAAATCCTCTGTAAAACATGAATGAATACAGCAAAAGAAAAACATTTGGCTGGGGGGGGGGGGGGGGGGGGGATGTGTAACCTTGGAGACTGCTCCGAATAAAAGCTTGATGGAGACGGGGATTAGTGTACATTGACACATACAGGGGTTCTCGTTTAATAAACTACACGTCCAGCATAACACACTTTCTTCAATTCATACAACTGCACTGGATCTCTGACTGCCTGTGTCCAGATGAAATGATTTAAAAAATAGTATTTCTATAAATGTGTTTGAGGCAGGAAAGAGGAGAACAGAGGTGCAATCAAAAACAACCAGAAACAAGTTAATGCCTAAACATTTATATTTATTAGTTTTCCAACTTACTGTCCCATACACAGAAGCTTATGAGGTACAGAAAAAAACAAAGTGCAGAAACAATGCTGTTAGTCACCGTCGCCTTAACTCTCAAAATATCCACGACTTCTACCGCTACCGTGACCACGCAAACGGCAGAGACCAGTGACCAATCAAACAAGAAAAAAAAACATGGAGTGAGAAATGAAGAACGCGTATGATCTTCAGCACAAAACCGCCAGCGAAGACCAACTAACGAAAAAACCCAAACAAAAACCTTTGATAGTTCACACTTGAACATAAATCTGTAGGAAAATATAGTACAAAACCTGTCCTGAACATTTCTGAAATGTACAAACTAACACCAGATACAGCAAAAAAAAACATTTTATATTGAACAGTGTGTTACAGTGGGCAACCCTACACTTGGTCCCTTACACTAGGAACAATAATAATAAGTTGGTATGATCACACACCAACATTAAAAGGTTGATTCAGAGTACGTTTTAACATATTTCCATGACGGCAGCCACCCAACTTGCGACGCGACGCCCCACTTGCCGCTCCCAGAGTTAGAGGGGGCGTGGCCGGGGCGCGGCTGGTGGAGGTGGGGACTGGGAGAGTTCTGGCTCTGGTGGTGTGGTGGGGGCTGGTGGAGGTGGGGACTGGGAGAGTTCTGGCTCTGGTGGTGTGGTGGGGGCTGGTGGAGGTGGGGACTGGGAGAGTTCTGGCTCTGGTGGTGTGGTGGGGGCTGGTGGAGGTGGGGACTGGGAGAGTTCTGGCTCTGGTGGTGTGGTGGGGGCTGGTGGAGGTGGGGACTGGGAGAGTTCTGGCTCTGGTGGTGTGGTGGGGGCTGGTGGAGGTGGGGACTGGGAGAGTTCTGGCTCTGGTGGTGTGGTGGGGGCTGGTGGAGGTGGGGACTGGGAGAGTTCTGGCTCTGGTGGTGTGGTGGGGGCTGGTGGGCGGGGCCGATCCGCCGCGCCCGCTTGCGCGGCGGGTCGGGCAGCGTGTCGGGGTAGTCCACGGCGTAGTGGTGCTGCTGCTGGTGGTTGGAGATGTGGAAGCGCTTCATGCAGGAGTCCAGGGTGTCGGCGTGCACCGGTATGGCCACTGGCTGCCGGCTGCCGACCAGCCGGCGTGACTTGTGCTGCTGCTGCTGCTGCTTGTGTTCCACCATCACCATGTCAATCTCGTCCTCCTCATCCTCGTCGTCCGCCTCATACTCGTCGTCCGCCTCATCCTCGTGGTCCTCCTCATCCTCGTCCTCTTCATCATCTTAACAAAAAAAAACAACAACAAAAAAATTAATTAATTTATCACACACACACACACACACACACGTGTATTAAATAACAAGGCTGATAAACTATTTAACTACACCTGAACCTGGGCAACCGCTGCAGAGGAGTGTGGGGAGCTACTGCAGGCCAATTCAATTAGCGATGTGGGAGCCCTGCTAATCCACAGAGTAGCAAACTAATGTTTTTTTTTCTTTTCTTCATGCAACACTGAAAACACAACTGGCGAAACACTCACAGACCCTTAAGCGGAAATTCCCCCTCTACATTCCTGTGTGTACAGGTGTGGAGGACAACTTAGATAAGAGATAAGAACCACTTGCTGGCAGACAAACTTCACCAAATGGCAAACCGATACCCAGCTCCATGCGCACCCAGAAATAACTCGCAGCACTATGAACCGCGCCTCAACAAAAGCAGAAATCGATTCTCACCAACTGACAAGGTCTTTTGGATCGGGGACTGAAAACACACCATAAGGCGCGGTCTAAAACAAGCCAAGGTAATGTGGTGTATTCTTCTCGGCTGCCAGAATACTGGTCTGTGGATGATGAAATGATGGAGGTCCGCTCCCACAAGCGTCTGAGCATATAACTTTTTTATTTACAGAGAACACAAGCGGGATGACATTCAATACATTGAATGGTGGCCGAATCTGCATCCTCTCTAATGCACTTCTTCTAGGCCTGAGCCAGACCATACGTACAGATAAAGAATGAGTGAAATACAAATAAAAGAAAGAAGGAGAACAACCTGTAAATGTATATAAGGAAATTCACCTCATATTCCCCCCTCGTGACTTTGAAGAAGTCACGGGAAAGTAGCACAAAGCTTAAGCATATAGCATTCATTCTTCCCGCTTGTATTGTCCTTTATATATTGATGATAATAACATATAATATCTTGATCCTAATTTATCAAGTTCTTTGGAACAACTAATTTAGTTTTTTAGCATTACCTTTAGAACTTATGCACACATTATTTTTATTTACTTTTAGACTAGGTAAACTATTCGATTGTTCTAATAAGGCCAAATTCATGAGCTAGTCCCACCCAACTGGAAGATCTCTTCCCAGTTAGCCATTCAGCAGCTGAAGAGAGGTCTGTCCAGGTCGGGTTACCATCATCCAGTCGAAAACCACCTCTAGGAGATTGGCTTATCTGACCAGGCTGTAAACTGGTTCTCAAATTATTTATCAGGTAGGACACAGTGCGTCCAGGCCGCTGGATCTTCTTCCTCCTTCCTTCCTGTTCTAAAGGGTGTGCCTCAAGGCTCCATTCTAGGGCCATTGCTGTTCAAAATTTATGTGAACAATCTTTGTGATAATTTGCCTGATGCTGTGTCCCATCTCTATGCGGATGATACAGTTATTTATTGTTCATCTTCTTCAGTTCTACAATCCCTTGAGTTCTTGCAATCTGCCTTTGATGCTGTTCAATCTCGTCTGACTCAGCTTAAGCTAGTATTAAATGCAGATAAATCAAAGACCATGCTTTTTTCAAATGGCAAGCAGCTTCCATCTCACCTTCCAAGGTTGTTAACTGTTCAGGGGATTGAAATTGAATTGGTCAGATCGTATAAATATCTAGGCATTCTGATTGATGACAACCTGTCTTTTAAATCTCATATAGATAAACTTGTTTCTAAGCTGAAACTAAAGTTAGGTTTCTTCTTTAGGAATAAATCGTGTTTTTCATTTCAGGTCAGGAAACATTTGATCACTGCAACTTTTTTACCCTTGTTGGACTATGGAGATCTGCTTTTTATGAACGCTCCTGACCAGTACTTAAAGAAACTGGATACTGTGTATCACTGTGCTCTGCGTTTTATCACTGGTTGCAGCTATCAGGTACATCATTGTTTTTTGTATGCTGCCGCAAATTGTCCATCTTTGCCTGTCCGTAGACTCTCCCACTGGCTGACTTTTATATATAAATCTATTCTGGGACTTCTTCCTACATATTTGTGCATGCACATGTGTAGAAACCTCAGCCATTATGGCCTGCGCTCACAGAACATTGCAGGTCCCGAGAGCCAGAACTGAACTGGGTAAAAAAGCTTTCAAGTTTTCTGCCCCCTCAGCCTGGAATGACGTGCAGAAGGACTTGAAATTGGCTGATCTTGTATCTTTAGGAAAATTCAAGTCAATCTTAAAAGACAGAGAAATTGGTTCTCTCGGATCTTGTGATTGCCCCGTGTTGTAAATCTTATCATTGTTTCCCTGGTGTGTGTGACTGACTGACTGTTCATGTCTGTTTGTATTGTTGTATTGTTTTTTTTTGTCTTTTTTTTTTTTTTTTATGCTGCCATTTTGGCCAGGTCGCTCTTGGAAAAGAGGTTTTAATCTCAATGAGTTCTTTTACCTGGTTAAATAAAGAATAATTAAAAAAAATGGGGTTTTTTGGTTTTTTTTTAAAAGTAGCATGACGGGATCCTAATCTAGAGAAGATCTCACCCACAAGCCAATCAGGATGAGGCACTTCTCTTCAATCTAATCGTTGTCAAATGCACAACAAATCATCATTACAGAGTGTTAACATCTTTCAACATCAATCACTTGTAAAGAAATCAATCAGTAAAGAAATTAAAGAAAACATAAAATATAGAACATAAAAACACATCATATTCAGATAAAGCTATCAGCCATGTTGCCTCCTAGTATAGAAATTATAATCCACAGCTGGTAACAGAAATCAATGTTCCCGTTGTTCATTCCGTGTTTGCAGTCCATTTCAATGTCCAGTTTTGAGTCTCTGAGTCCATGTAGGGCAGGAGCCCCAGATCAACTGTCCTCTCTCTAATGGACCTCTATTGTCCAGAGAGGAAGAGAAACCAGAACCAACCAGTATCTTTGCAGAAAAACATCTGACACAACATAACATAACCAGTATGTGAACAATTGTTATTACAGTGTAATTATAGATCAGCTGTGTCCAAAATCCTGAATGAACCAAATGATCTTCTATCATTATTAATTAATATTCTGTAGTGATGTTCGTTGAGGAAGGAGGCCCCGACACAGGACCGCTTTAACTCACTTTATTTGTTTAGCTTTAGTTATATTTATCTATGAAGCAAAAGGAGGGGTATGTATAGTTCACGCGTGGAGCGACCCCCTTAGCTGGGTATCTGTCCAGATACGCTGCCTGTAGGGTTTCTGCCCCCCCCGGATGTGTTGCCCCGTAGTATCCGGGCAGGCGTGGCCTCTATGACGCATAATGGCTACTGTTGAGCGCCCGCCCCCAGTGTATTATGTATGCCACCATCTAGTGTTCAGGTGCGGTTAATACAACTTATATATTTATTTCTATTCCTTTGTGGCTATGTGTAGATATTACAGCCTGCTGATACATATGTTATTATTTATTCTCAACAATTCCCATAATTCGTTATTATAACTTATTAATATTCAAATGATCCCCCCTTGTACCTTATCTTCTACTTTGTTCCCCTTAGGTGATCATTAGTACTGGTTCCCTATTAACATTTGAAGGCAGATTCCCATTTATACAGACAATAGTAAATAATTGTTAATAAAAATTCTGTACACACTTAACATATCAACTTAAAATGGATACACTTCAAGTAAACTACCCTCGATTTCCATTTCCTCATTGTCATTGTCCTCATTGTCATCGTCCGAGTCGTCTTTTCCTAACAATGGCATCTGCGTTTGTCCCTCAGGCATCACCACTCCAATCCACCTAAGTATCATAGCCTTAGCAAAAGTCAGCAGTAATGTACAAAAACAAAACATCACACATAAAGATGAGATAACTGCCACCACAATTTGAATTAGTATAGCTCCCATTGGTCCAAATTGGTCCTGCAGCCAAACATTTGCTGACCAACCTGCATCTTTCGAGGGACCAAATGCATCCTTGATGACTTTCAATGCATCAATCACATTAGTCATATTATCAGAGTTATCAGGGATCAAAGTGTAGCATGCATCGCCAGTTAAGTTTAAAGCGACACACAGACCACCTTGTTTAGCCAAAATATAATCAAGCGCCATGTCATGTTTCAATAATGTCAGTCTGTGGCTTTTCTGTGTGTTTGACAAATACTAAAATCCTCTTATAGTTTCATTTGCAAAACCCTGTAGGGTATTATAGGTGATGTTATCAATATGATCAGCTAAAAATGTTACGCCATACCAGGGAAATAATCCTATTCCCCACTTCTCAGCCAGACTAATTCTCCAATGATATGACTCAAGATGATTAAATTCTGCCATTTCTCTCTTTACCCTACCACCTGAACTCTCTTGTTGTTCCCCGTGTTTAACTACACTAACCTCCCAAGGGAGTTTTAGTGTGGCCATATAACAACATCCTGTCCATCCATACGGTAAAAATATAAATGCGTTATTTCCACAAATCCACCAAATATCTTTGAAATTTCCTATAGACACATTAGCAGGAAGGGTTTGATTTATTACTGACAAATCTTTGATTTTTTACCTGGAATGTGAAAGGTCACTTCATACTCCTTAAGGGGTTTTACTTTCTCATGAACATCAAATTGCATCATATACATGGTACAATCTGACATTCCCATAAACATATTATCTATTCCATATGTGTTATTTGAACAAAAACAAGACTTAGCTTTCACAGCTTGCACTTCCACTGAATCAGGGACTGTCTCAATCCCTTCATGTCTGTCAGTAAGATCTAAATATGGCAAATCAGCCATCCATTTACACACCCCGGCAGGTTTAAACAGGTTTATTGATATAAACATATAATAGTCTCTCGCTGCTCTCTGCTTATATTGTAACCATGATAATGCAAACATCTGACATTTGACAAGCAGTGGTTCAGGTATTGTCTCTAAAATTGACGGCCATGTGTTGGGTGTTGGAACCCTAACCACACATGGACACTTCCCATATGTTGCTGTCCTTACAGAATGAGTTACCTGAACCACATATTTCTGCTTGCCCATGGGTCGGAGATCTGTAATGCCGAAGAGTCAAACCCATATGCCTTCCACCTAGCGTCCCGTTTCTTTATGGTACGCAAGTTTTCACTCTTCTCAATCTGTGTCTGGTAAATCATAGTCAGTCATGGTGCTCTCAGTCTGAGTCATGTCTTCTGTCACTCTCAAACCTGAAGTAGTAGATGCTAACTCTTCACCTTCCATTAAAAGTGTTGTTGCTACGGTCGCCTGTGTTGTAGCATCATCTAAATCAGCCATAAGTGTTATTTTACGAATGTCAAATCCTGAGCTCCAGGATTTAAATTTTTGTTTACGATATATGCATGTATATACCCCCAACTCTTTTTGATTGACGTCACGCATAAAGAGTGAGCAATCTTCTGGATCCTTTCCTTGCTTTTGTTCATTGAGTAAGAAATACTTCCTCTGGTAATAAGGTACAGCATCGGACTCAGGTCCCTTTGTCACTATTTCCCTACCTTGGTTGTCTTTCCACAAAGGAGGATTATTACCACCATTATTCCACCTAGTACACTTACATGGAAGTACAACCCAACTACCTAATTTTACTTTAATCGTAGTCTTTAAATCGCTTGGGTTTGGTCTTTGTTCGGACCGGTCTTGGACTTTGTCTTTGGTTTGAGTCCCTTGCCTCTCTCTGAGAGGCAGCACATCTCTCTGGTGTCTTTGCTGGAACGTCTCTTGGGAGGTCCGACCCCACTGCTTTCTGGGCATGCTGTAGGTCGACCTCACTGAACCTTCTCTCTTGTCCATTCTCTGAGAGTTCACCACTAGGATTGTCAGGCACATGAGCATGATCATCATGCATGTCCACAACAGGGCCCACCTGTTCTGGAGTTTCATCATCTTGATCTTGTAAGCGTGATGTCTCTTCTCTCGGTGCCTTCACACAATGGTTGAGATGGTACCACGTCGGTGATCCCTTGACTTGCACCGCTGTTCCAGTACAACGGACAACTTCAAAGGGTCCCTCTCTACGAGCGTTGAACCATTTTCTTCTGAACACCTTCACAACCACCTTGTCTCCTGGTTGTATAGTGTTCTTTCCTCTCTCTCTGTTTTCCTCTCCACCCTCCTGTTGTGCCTGTTTTTCAGAGACATATGCAGATATACTCCTATGCAGAGTAGTTAAATATTTAACATATGCTTTCATCTCATCTTCCAAGAGCGACAAACTTGGACCTTTCCCGCTAGTACGCAAACAAGGAGTTGGCATTCGTCTGCCAGTGAGCCATTCATGCGGTGTCATATGTAACTCACGCAGTTCGGTCGAACGACACGCCATTAACGCGAGCGGAAGCGCCGCTATCCAGTTTAGACCCGTATGTTGACAGATTTTTGCAAGTCGGTTTTTGATCACTCCATTCATTCTTTCACAAATTCCCTGACTTTGGGGGTGATAAACTGCTCCGAGACGTTGTTTGATTCCTAATTTTTGTAAGATCAATTTCACTGTTTTGTCTACAAACCCACGTCCATTGTTGCTACTTATACGATCAGGTAAGCCAAAACGAGGCACAACTTCACGACACAAGAACTTGGCAACAGACTGAGCATCTTTCCTTTTGGTTGGACAAGCTTCAACCCATCGTGACAACCTGTCCACTACAACAAGCATGTATCTTTTCCCTTCAACAGGTGTTATCATGTCTACATAGTCAATGACTAATTCACGCATCGGACCTTTAGGCGTTGGAATATGTCCAGGAGGTGTCACCACACCCTTCCTGACATTGTTTTTCAAACAAATTGTACATCTTCCTATGACATGATCAATTTTCTCAAGCAAAAATGGTGCCCAAAAACCATACTCCTTTGTAATTTTCCTTCTCACCTCCCCCCTGGCGACATGGGCTTGCCCATGCGCCTCCTGAATCAACAAACCTAGTAAATCAAGGGGTGCAATTATCAGTCAATCAGGGGGGCGAGGGGACGTTTAGCACAGAGACAATCTTGGACGGCTAAACGAGAAGTGAAACAGTTTACTCATTTTAATGAAGCATCATAATGGAAAAAAACAATCCCACATTAAATCGTCAAATATATCACCCACCAGTCTGTGGCTGGGATATTGTTGGCTGGAAGTACAGACCACAGGAACATGAGGCAGCAGCAGCAGCAGCTGTGCCCCTGGAGCAGCGCCAAGGAGCAGATGTTTCAGATGGGCGTGTCGCTCCTGCAGCCGCCACGGCAGCAGCATGCGTTGCGTTGCATGCGCCAAGGTAACGCATTGCAGTCTCGCATGCCACCTTCACATCCCCACCCAACACCACCATGCATTCGTTTAACACTGCAATACAATCCCTGGCCTTAACCCCCCCACCCACCCTCACCCACCCACCCACCTGTGATCCAAGTGGCCACTGACCTGATGAATCGCTGTGCAACTCGGAGCTGGAGGACATGTGGTAGGGTCTCTTGCAGCCGCCCGTCAGTGGGAAAGTGAGGACCGCGGCCGGGTCCACGCAGTCCGCCGTCGGCGGCGCGTCGACCGGGACGCACTGCTGCTGCTGCTGCATCCTCCCCCCGGCTTTGGAGGCGCAGGAGGCGGCAGCGACCACTTTCTCCAGCTGCTGTCCCGCGGAGAAGCCGCTCCACATGCAGTCCCGGATGATGACGGAGCTCAGGTTGCTGAGGGAGTCGTGCGCGGGGCTCGCCCTGCACGGCTGCGGGTCCTGCAACAGGACAAGTCGTTAACACCTTTTTTTTTTTTGACGCAATTCAATTCAATTCAATTCAATTTTATTTGTATAGCGCCAATTCATAACAGAAGTTATCTCAGGGCACTTTTCAAATGGAGCAGGTCTAGACCAAACTCCTAATAACATTTACAGAGACCCAACAGTACCACCATGAGCAGCACTTGGCACGGGGGCAAGGAAAAACTGCCTGTTAAAAGGCAGAAACCTTGGACAGACCCTTCGGCTCTAGGTGGGTGGTCATCTGCCTTGACCAGAGCATGCACCGCAGCATTCATCTTCTTTATGTATGTTTATGAGGTCTGTCACGCCCAGCTTTGTTGCCTGCCTTTCTTTTGTTTTACCTCCATTCCTACAGGTGGCTGGGGTCTGATGTGGACAGGAACTGTCAGCTGGTTAATTGGCCATCCCTTTAAGAGAGGCCTTCTCTGAGCTCTCTGGCTCTCTCCGCAGACCGATGGGTCAAACCGACGGCAACCTTATTCTACACCACACTGGCACTTCAACATTTCATGGCTTATACACTCTTTGGTTACTCTTACTGACACCTCATTTCTAGTTTAATAAACTTGTGTTTTGACATGGGTAGGTCAAAAGGTCAAGTCGCATAATACATTTATAGCCTTTTTTTACAGTAAAAAATATTTATAAAATCAAAGGATGGGTTTTTGGAGAAAAGAAGCTTTGTATCATGTGTAGGACAGTTAGCTGGGTTCACCAGATGTGTTTTGACATGGGTAGGTCAAAAGGTCAAGGCGCATAATACATTTATAGTCTTTTTTTACAGTAAAAAATATTTATAAAATCAAAGGATGGGTTTTTTGAGAAAAGAAGCTTTGTATCATGTGTAGGACAGTTAGCTGGGTTCACCAGATGTGTTTTGACATGGGTAGGTCAAAAGGTCAAGCCGCATAATACATTTATAGTCTTTTTTTACAGTAAAAAATATTTATAAAATCAAAGGATGGGTTTTTGGAGAAAAGAAGCTTTGTATCATGTGTAGGACAGTTAGCTGGGTTCACCAGATGTGTTTTGACATGGGTAGGTCAAAAGGTCAAGGCGCATAATACATTTATAGCCTTTTTTTACAGTAAAAAATATTTATAAAATCAAAGGATGGGTTTTTGGAGAAAAGAAGCTTTGTATCATGTGTAGGACAGTTAGCTGGGTTCACCAGATGTGTTTTGACATGGGTAGGTCAAAAGGTCAAGGCGCATAATACATTTATAGCCTTTTTTTACAGTAGAAAATATTTATAAAATCACAGGATGGGTTTTTGGAGAAAAGAAGCTTTGTATCATGTGTAGGACAGTTAGCTGGGTTCACCAGATGTGTTTTGACATGGGTAGGTCAAAAGGTCAAGGCGCATAATACATTTATAGTCTTTTTTTACAGTAAAAAATATTTATAAAATCAAAGGATGGGTTTTTTGAGAAAAGAAGCTTTGTATCATGTGTAGGACAGTTAGCTGGGTTCACCAGATGTGTTTTGACATGGGTAGGTCAAAAGGTCAAGCCGCATAATGGTTTTAAGCATGTCGAGCAATTCTTTTTACATTAAAAATATTTAGAAAATCAAAGGGTGGGTTTTTTGAGAAATGAAGCTTTGTATCATGTGTAGGACAGTTAGCTGAGTTCAACACATGTGTTTTGACATGTGTAGGTCAAAAGGTCAGGCCGTATAATAGATTTATAGCATTTAACATTAAAAAATGGTATAAAATCAAAGCGTGTTTTTTTGAGAAAAAAAGCTTTGTATCATGTGTAGGACAGGTAGCCTGGTTCACCCTATGTGATTTTATATGGGATATTCAAAAACTGAAGCCGCATAATAGATTTAAAACATGCATCAACATTTAAAATGGTAGACAATAATTAAAAAAAAATTTGACAAAAGAAGCTTTGTATCATGTAGGCCTTGTATGAACATATCAACGTTGGTTTGACACAAATTCGTCCCTCGTAGCCAGTGCTAAATAGATTTTTCGAATGTGTCGAATATCCAACGTCCAATATAAAACCAACTTTACCACGGTCTTTGATTTTGGGACACCCTAGATTCAGGCCCACCCATCCGTCACGTTCTGCATCAACTCAACCTCTCTACGAACTGAGTGTGGACAGTTTTTAGTGTTTATCAGAAAATAACTGCTCAGTATTCTGCTTGAGTATCATTTTCGCGACAATTGGGGCTGAATTCGGGATTCGGGACAAACGCTTAGATTTCGGGACTGCTCCGAATCTCTCAGGACGTCTGGTCACCATATGCGTTTTTACCTGGTGGTGCTAGCAGCGCTGCTGTCGTCTTCATGGGTTCCTGTGTTGGTGGTGGTGGTGGTGGTGCAAAAGTGTGAGGAGGGGGGGGTGGTGACGGTGGTGGTGGTGATGATGATGATGGTGGAAGGTGGGGGGTGAGGAAAAAAAAAAAGATGTGCAGTTTTTCCCAAGTACTAAACGGCTGCGGCCTGCGGGAAGGCGGAGCATGACGTCAAGCCCCGCCTAGAAAGGTCAAGCCACGCCCACATCCAGTACCTTTTTTTAATCGTGCTTCATTTAAATTTTAGGACGAAACTTGCTGCATTTAAGAGACCTGCGAACTGTTTCTCTTTAACGTACATAAATGTTGTCATCTATAAAACGAAATTAAAAATCTATAATTAGATCAGCCAAAAAAAGACAAATGCGTTTATATTGTGTAATATACATAGCAGGCATAGTCATTATTTGCCTCCACTTGGATAATTTTGCATCTTCGTGGTATGAATTGGGAACATTGGGCGAGTTGAGTTTAACTTTTTGAAACACATCTCCCACAGCATTTAAAGGCCCACAGCATTATCTACCATTTTAATACAGTATTGTATTTGGCAATTGTAGTCAATAAGGCAAATCAATAAACACGAGGCCTTTATAGCAGTAGGCCCTATAGGACTTTATAGCAGCGGCCTATTTGATGTATAATATGATTTTTGCTATTCAGAAATATCCCAATGGCGCACTTCAACAAAAGAATATCTTTCAGGTGAATCTCCACCAAGAAGTTGTAGTTTATACTGTGAATATATGGTTAACAAATGTTCATAACCTAAAGCCAATGTAGGCTATATTAACATATGCAATATATGTTACCACAATCTGTATGAGGTAGTTCTGGAAATGAAGGACACATGAATAATTATAACACTGTCTCCCCTGTGTTCATGTGAATACTGTCACTATTCCTATAATGACCCTTTCCATCTTCAAGTCGACGTCCGGGAGAGAACTTCCACTCAGCCTTTGAGAGGGCAAACCATGAGGAATACCTATTTAGTGGTAGTTTAGTTGATTTAAGATACTAAAATGCATCTTATCCATTAAAATATATGTTATTGTAGTACAACAGGGACTACAAGAGAATTTGTTTTACTAACATAGGGTAAGAATAAAAGTCTTCAGCTGCCGTCATAACCTCTTCAGCCATGACAAACGTGGGAGACACACCATGAACGCTTTAAGAAAAGTCATTTATTGAATAAAGCGTTGGTGTGCAGTGACCCCTATGGGCCATTCACTTTCTGAGGAGACAGAAATGTCTTTGAGTCGTTGTGAAATTACAACATGGACAGCAATAGTGTCCGCCAAAGGGACATCTAATGGGTCCTCTGTTATGAAATGGGTGGCGTGCTGCTGAGACAATTATATCAAAAGACAAAGATCATTAGATGCTAATTCATGCACACAATAAGTTAATTCTATCGACATTTTTGTTAGCAATTCCACACCTCGTCGGGCATTATCCCTTACATATTTAATTTCAACCAACTGTCTATCATTTAGCTGGGGACTCATGTTGTCGGTGTTTGTCGCAGGAGAACGTCGAGTGGGTTTTAAATGTCGGCGCTGTTGTGTGTGATAGAGAGTTAGAGACGCCAAGACCCGCCTCCCGTTGCTTCTGATTGGTTCATATTGCGCGGTGCCTTCCGTGGTTGGTTAGATTTAGGCACAAAGGACTGTTGGATTGGTCTGGGATTGGTTCTCTCGGTCAGTCAATCAGAGATACTCGAACTACGGCCGCGAGGACCAAAGTTTATTATCATGAAATAAATATTAATTATTAATATAGAGTATTGAATGGGGAAATTAGCGGATAAATGTCAGGTGTGGCGCGTGGTGTGAGAATGGGTCACATTGCGACTGTCACTCAAAGCGTGACGCTTGGCAGCTCTGTGATAGGTGTTACTCAGCCCCGCGTATCTCCATAGCAACGGAGATCAGAACAGAAACGGTGAGCAAAGAAATGTCTGTTATCTAATGTCTCGCCCCAAAACATGAATACATTTTGAATTATATATTTTATTGAAGTTGGTAATTGTTGTATAACCGCGTTAATAATGACGTTAAAGATAACCCTCTGGTGTAATATTGCTTAAATAAAACACATCCATGGTGAGGGTGCAGAATCCGTGTATCTTCCGTTCAAGAATATCCGTTTGGAAATCAAAACACGAAAAACGAAAAGTGACCTGTTTTTTCAATAATCAATCTTTCATTTACATTATACATTATACAAAAGTCCCACTTTTCTCTTTTTTTAAACACAATGCATGACCAGAATATCAAGTATGAGAATAAGGGCCCAAATGTTGATTTTGAAAATTACATTTTGCAATTTAGTGGTCATGTGGTCAGGAGTCTATGACCCCGAGGTTCCCGCGGACGCAACCTCTTTCAGTATCCGGTTCCATGCAAAACGCGGCGGTCCATGAGCAGCAATTCATTTGATTTTAAACATGGACACTTACACACTATTTAAAGGGGAAAGGAGGGTCAATTGAGGATAGAGGACATGTCCATGGAAAAGATTTGCCGAATCTTTGAGGGAGGCGGGGGCTATATTTTGAATTTGATAAAATGCCCATTTTTTTATTTTCTGTTTGTCTCTTTTCCCATTTTCGTATGTTAATCGAGACATGGAAAATAAAAATGAGAAATGACCATCAATTCATATTTTACAGGCATATTTTGAATAAAACAGTTAGTTTTTTTTAATTTTTTAAAATGAAACAAATAATTAAAACATGAAATCAAACGTTTTTTTTCGTTTTTCGTGTTTTGATTTCCAAACGGATATGGATTGAACGGAAGATACACGGATTGTGCAGTAATGGACGTCAAACTCCGTGCTTACCACCGAAGAAGAAGAAGAGATTAAAGTGAGAGTAAAGTGAGAGTAAAGTGAGAATAAAGTGAGAATAAAGTGAGCAAGGTGAGTTTCTCAATCAACACCGACGTAACGGGACGCCGTAACATCGTCGTCACGTGTTTTCATACATTCAACTCATTTGTCATAAAGTAAAACTTTTATCTCTATAGACTATTTATCTGATTTGGAAACAGCGCCGAGCCTGGCGGCGGATCCATGCTAGTCCACCCTGGACCCGGACTCACGGCGCACCCGGACCTGGACCCGGACCTGGACCCGGACCTGGACCCGGACCTGGACCCGGACCTGGACCCGGACCTGGACCCGGACCTGGACCCGGGTGCGCCGTGGACCCTAGTCTATTATTAATCGTTTTTTGTTTTAGCTGTATTGTCATTCATGTTTTATTTTCGTTTGTATTTTGTTTTAATCCATTCAGGCTCCTCTGTGTTATAGGAACATGAATGGCAATACAGCTAAAACAAAAAACCATCAATAATAGACTAATATTATTAGTCTATAATTATTATTAGGCCTATTATTATTATCCTAGTTTCATTGATGAATAATACTCATATTATTATTATTCTATAATTATTAATAGGCATATTATTATCCTAGTTTCATTGATGAATAATACTCATATTATTATTATTCTATAATTATTAATAGGCATATTATTATTATTATTATCCTAGTTTCATTGATGAATAATAGACTCATATTATTATTCTATAATTATGAATAGGCCTATTATTATCCTAGTTTCATTGATGAATAATACTCATATTATTATTATTCTATAATTATTAATAGGCCTATTATTATCCTAGTTTCATTGATGAATTATAGACTCATATTATTATTCTATAATTATTAATGCGCACGCAGACGTACGTGCACACATTAATTGTACAAGTACAGAGACAACAAAATGCAGTTTAGCATACTTGTACTCTGAGCAATGACAATAAAGTTGAATCTAATCTAATAAGTAACCGATTAGGTAGCCTTAATCAAATAAATAAGTTGAAATTTGTAAATTAATTAGTGTAAATTAATAGGGATGCTCCGATCAGCATTTTTGGGGGCCGATCCGATCACCGATCACAGGAATCATTATGCAGTAATCTGCAGATACCGATCACAGAATAGGTGTTGGGGGGGGGGGGGCGCGCGCGATTGTAACACTATGGCCGACGTAACACACCGCGGACCGATTTTTCAACCGCCGCGTCAGAAAGATGTAAACAGTTCTCAACTCTTCCAACGGCTCCCACGAGCGCGCGCATGCGTTCGACGAGCACGGAAGCGTCAGTTCCACGGGAGTGCGCCCGCTTGTCGTGCCGCCTGACAGAATGCTGCGTCTTCTCTCTGCCCGCTCGCCTCCCCCCCCCCCCCCCCCCCCTAAAAAACATTTCTCAACGGATCTCCACAAATCACACAAGTGGTACATTTTGTCTTCAAAACGGCGAATTTCGCCGAAAGGTGACTAGTTTGCACGCCTGAATTTACGTCACGCGCGGAAAACAAAACAATTTCATATAGGCCTAATTTACGACACGCACAGAAAAACAGTCTCGGATACAAAAAGAAAAATTAAAAAAAATAATATATATATATATATATATATATATATATATATATATATATATATATATATATTTATATGCGATCGGCTTTTCTGGTTTGCACTTTGAGAGCCCACCGATCAACCTGTTTAGGGTCCATATCGGCCGATAACGATCGGCGGCCGATTGATCGGAGCATCCCTATAAATTAATCATGACATGCCTACATGAATCACAGCACTCCAGTGGCGGCTCGCCCATAGAGGGCGCTGGGGCGCCGCCCTCCCACTGACCTGCCTGCCTGTTTTTATTTTATTTTTTATTTTTTTATATAATCTCTCATTTTGAAAAGTATATATTTAAAAAAAAAGAATCGGTGTTAATTACATGCTAATAATGATTTTACTTCAGAACTCTCCAGAATGATATCTGCATTCACTGTCACGTTCAACGTTACGTTCACTGTCACGTTCAACGTGTGTAGGCTAGCCAATAGGCTGTCTTCCCTGGGCGCCAGTTTGATCAGCACAACAGTGCTGGAATTTAAGCCAATGGTTCCCCGGTTGCTATGCAAAAAAATATTTATTTCGCCAATCAGCGTCGTCGAATTTTATAGCTTGGGGGCGCTCTGAAAAAATCCCTTAGTCGGCGCGTAGCACCCAGTGACGTTAAGCGCGTCATCGTCATGGGGAAGATGGCTGCCGTTAATGACACTGGCCAGTCGTCGGAAACTTCAAACAACTCATGGGTAAGTTAACGTTTGTTTTCCTCATAAATGAACGCATTGTAAAAGCCCATGAGTTGTTCGAAGTTTCCGACGACCGGCCAGTCTCATTAACGGCAGCCATGTTACCCATGACAATGAAACGCTTAACTTCACTGGGTGCTACGCGCCGACTAGTGGTGTGTGGACTGTATTGCGTGAAGTTACAGACAAATGGTTTTTACACACGGATCGCATTTGCAGATCTGCACGGCAGAAGTGCGCCAAAATCCACGTGTAAACACAGGGGCAGCGCGTGGCAATGGTTCCCCAGTGAGGAGGACTATGAGAGGGGGAAGACCGCCAGGACGCATTCTGGAGCTCATCAACTGCCAATCCGTGAAAAAAAAAACATTACAGCCTCTCTCTCTCTCTCTCTCTCTCTCTCTCTCGTGCTCTGTCTCTCACTCCTCCCTCAATTGAATAAGCTTTATTGGCTGTCTCTGTCACACTCTCTCATTCACTGATTGACTCACTCATATACACACACACCATGTTTCACACACATTTGCCATTTAAATATTGATCTCAATGGGAACATAACTGTATGTTTGCTTTGTTTTGCTTTGTTTTGTTGTTTCCAAGTTCTGAGCTGGATTACTGTGTTTCATACTATAGCTAAAATGTTAAAATTATCTTTCTTTTCATACTTGGTTGTCCCACCCTCTCTTTGAGAGCCTTCTCTCTCTCTTTCATTGTATCAACACAGACTGTTATCCATTATCCAGTTGTCAATTTGTCTACAGTGAACTTTAATCAATCCCCAGCTGTAGACTACATATATTTAAATAACTAGATTGTTGTATTACCTTTTATAATTTATCTTTGTGTTTGCACTTTCTATCTGGACACGGAGTATAATAAACATGCAACTTGTTCATTATCATTACCTGTGAAACTGTTGATTTCTACATGGCAGTTAAATTAATATTGTCTTTTTAGACCATTTATATTGACTGGTTTGAGTTATTTTATTGGTATAAGGGACATGGGCGTCGCCATCATATATTTAGGGGGACGCAATTGACCAAATAGCGAACAATAAATATGAGTCTGTGTGAAACATTGAAATTTACCCACACACAAATTTATCATTGTGAATGATTTGGGATCTCCAGCTGGTCACCCTAAAATGCACCAGAATGCAGGAAATCACATTTACAAAATTCTAAATTTTCTGGGGGAGGACCCTCAAACCCCCCCCCCAATATAGAGCCCCACCTACAGTATTTTCCACCAGCCGCCACTGCAGCACTCAATAATAATTCCAGTGTTTGCTACCATTTGCAATTTATTCACAATCAGTCTTATGGGAAAGTGGCAGAAATATGACTGTATGACTGACAGCTATGAATTATGTTAATTATTTAGGCTATTTGTTTATTTATTTTGTTTTGCTCTCCTTAAATTGACTCCTGCAGCCATTGCAACGAACACACTTCAAAACGCGCAACTTTTACCTTGCTTTACTTTGAAGGCGAGCTGTCTCTGTTTCCGGCTCTCGACTTCCTTGTTCAAATTTCATTGTACAACTTGGATAATGGAACAAGCTGACGCTTTGGCGCTGAATTGCATTGCACGTCTCGGACAATGAAATTAGGCAATACCCCCTAAACTGTCCTTTCATTATACAACTGTAAATGAATTATACTTCCTACACGGACCTCTGTATATAGTATGATTGTTCTTTATATAGTATGATTGTTCTGTATGTAGTATGATTGTTCTGTATGTAGTATGATTGTTCTGTATGTAGTATGATTGTTCTGTATGTAGTATGATTGTTCTGTATGTAGTATGATTGTTCTGTATGTAGTATGATTGTTCTTTATGTAGTATGATTGTTCTTTATGTAGTATGATTGTTCTGTATGTAGTATGATTGTTCTGTATGTAGTATGATTGTTCTTTATGTAGTATGATTGTTCTTTATGTAGTATGATTGTTCTTTATGTAGTATGATTGTTCTTTATGTAGTATGATTGTTCTTTATGTAGTATGATTGTTCTGTATGTAGTATGATTGTTCTTTATGTAGTATGATTGTTCTTTATGTAGTATGATTGTTCTGTATGTAGTATGATTGTTCTGTATGTAGTATGATTGTTCT
>JAOPHQ010003186.1:0-52500 GCA_030340625.1 Merluccius polli | reverse complement strand
TGATTGTTCTTTATGTAGTATGATTGTTCTGTATGTAGTATGATTGTTCTGTATGGAGTATGATTGTTCTTTATGTAGTATGATTGTTCTTTATATAGTATGATTGTTCTTTATGTAGTATGATTGTTCTTTATATAGTATGATTGTTCTTTATGTAGTATGATTGTTCTTTATGTAGTATGATTGTTCTTTATATAGTATGATTGTTCTTTATGTAGTATGATTGTTCTTTATGTAGTATGATTGTTCTTTATATAGTATGATTGTTCTTTATGTAGTATGATTGTTCTTTATGTAGTATGATTGTTCTTTATGTAGTATGATTGTTCTTTATATAGTATGATTGTTCTTTATGTAGTATGATTGTTCTTTATGTAGTATGATTGTTCTTTATGTAGTATGATTGTTCTTTATGTAGTATGATTGTTCTTTATGTAGTATGATTGTTCTTTATATAGTATGATTGTTCTTTATGTAGTATGATTGTTCTTTATATAGTATGATTGTTCTTTATGTAGTATGATTGTTCTTTATGTAGTATGATTGTTCTTTATATAGTATGATTGTTCTTTATGTAGTATGATTGTTCTTTATGTAGTATGATTGTTCTTTATGTAGTATGATTGTTCTTTATATAGTATGATTGTTCTTTATGTAGTATGATTGTTCTTTATGTAGTATGATTGTTCTTTATGTAGTATGATTGTTCTTTATGTAGTATGATTGTTCTTTATGTAGTATGATTGTTCTTTATATAGTATGATTGTTCTTTATGTAGTATGATTGTTCTTTATATAGTATGATTGTTCTTTATGTAGTATGATTGTTCTGTATGTAGTATGATTGTTCTTTATGTAGTATGATTGTTCTTTATGTAGTATGATTGTTCTGTATGTAGTATGATTGTTCTTTATGTAGTATGATTGTTCTTTATGTAGTATGATTGTTCTTTATATAGTATGATTGTTCTTTTTTCTCTGTAATGTTTCAGTTTTACCAAAATATCAAAAGCAAATCCAGGAGTGGAAACACTTCAATAAAATACAAGAAAAGGCAAGCCGTGTGTGTTTATTGGAGGAGAACAACATCCACCACCACCACAACAACAACAACTAAAACAAACAAAACCCCTAATCCCCCCCCCCCCTCTTTATTTGGCGTAGGGGCAGTGGCGCAGCGTGTGCGCGTGGTCCCCGGTGGCGCGGCACACGGGACAGGTGTAGGCCCTCAGTATGGGGCACGTGATCCTCATGCCGTTGCCGGACCGCAGCTCGTGCGACGTGTATACGTCGGCCGCCTCTCCGTTGCGAAAGCAGAAGCGGCAGAAGAGGGCCACGCCGCCGCCACCGTTGCCGCCTTTGCCGCCACCGTTGCCGCCTTTGCCGCCACCTTTGCCGCCTTTGCCGCCGCCGTCCTGGTTCTCGTGGGCCTGCCGCTCGTGCTCCGTCTCGTGCGCGTCTCGCATGCGCTTGACGGTGAGCGCCAATCCCATGTAGTCGCGCCACATGTTGAAGTGCGGCGCCGCCGCCACCACGTGGTCGTGTCTCCTCTGCATGTCCTCTGTTGGCGTTTTTATTAGTCTTTTGTTGTTGTTTGTTGTTTGTTGTGTGTTCTTGCGTTCTTGTGTGTTCTTGCTTTCTTGCGTTCTTGTGTGTGAAACCCCGCCGTGGTCTCGGGTCCCACGTGGTCTTTATACCGCGCGCCCCCCAAGACGCCGAAGGAGAAATGCAACATTGTTTCAGGTTGACCTCGGGGTGACCGTCTGCCCCCCCACGCACACACACACACACACACACACACACACACACACACACACACACACACACACACACACACACACACACACACACACACACACGCACACACACACGCACGCGCACAGGTGTCCAGTGAGACAGATCACACCATCTCGCGCCACATCAAGTTTCAGACGCCAGAGGTCTTCAACAGGGGCTCCGCGACCCCTAGGGGCTCCGCGGAGGTACTGCAGGGGCTCCGCGACCCCTAGGGGCTCCGCGGAGGTACTGCAGGGGCTCCGCGACCCCTAGGGGCTCCGCGGAGGTACTGCAGTAAATATCATATACCATAAATATCACATATGAATATCATATATCATAAATATCATATATAAATATCATATATCATATATATCATATATAAATATCATATATCATATATATCATATATGAATATCATATATCATATATATCATATATGAATATCACATATCATAAATATCATATATAAATATCATATATCATATATATCATATATACATATCATATATCACAAATATATATAAATATCATATATCATAAATATCATGTTCTCCAGTGTCAGCATCACAAAGACCTCAGCTATTACTCTGTTACTTTAGAGTCTAAACTCTGTTACTGTCTATACTGTTACTGTCTACTGTTACTGTCTATACTGTTACTGTCTACTGTTACTGTCTATACTGTTACTGTCTACTGTTACTGTCTACTGTTACTGTCTATACTGTTACTGTCTACTGTTACTGTCTACTGTTACTGTCTACTGTTACTGTCTACTGTTACTGTCTACTGTTACTGTCTACTGTTACTGTCTACTGTTACTGTCTACTGTTACTGTCTATACTGTTACTGTCTACTGTTACTGTCTATACTGTTACTGTCTACTGTTACTGTCTACTGTTACTGTCTATACTGTTACTGTCTACTGTTACTGTCTACTGTTACTGTCTACTGTTACTGTCTATACTGTTACTGTCTACTGTTACTGTCTACTCTGTTACTGTCTATACTATTACTGTCTATACTATTACTGTCTACTGTTACTGTCTACTGTTACTGTCTACTGTTACTGTCTATACTGTTACTGTCTACTGTTACTGTCTACTGTTACTGTCTACTGTTACTGTCTACTCTGTTACTGTCTATACTATTACTGTCTATACTATTACTGTCTACTGTTACTGTCTACTGTTACTGTCTATACTGTTACTGTCTACTGTTACTGTCTATACTGTTACTGTCTACTGTTACTGTCTATACTGTTACTGTCTACTGTTACTGTCTACTGTTACTGTCTACTGTTACTGTCTATACTGTTACTGTCTACTGTTACTGTCTACTGTTACTGTCTACTGTTACTGTCTACTGTTACTGTCTATACTGTTACTGTCTACTGTTACTGTCTACTCTGTTACTGTCTATACTATTACTGTCTATACTATTACTGTCTACTGTTACTGTCTACTGTTACTGTCTACTGTTACTGTCTATACTGTTACTGTCTACTGTTACTGTCTACTGTTACTGTCTACTGTTACTGTCTACTCTGTTACTGTCTATACTATTACTGTCTATACTATTACTGTCTACTGTTACTGTCTACTGTTACTGTCTATACTGTTACTGTCTACTGTTACTGTCTACTGTTACTGTCTATACTGTTACTGTCTACTGTTACTGTCTACTGTTACTGTCTATACTGTTACTGTCTACTGTTACTGTCTACTGTTACTGTCTATACTGTTACTGTCTACTGTTACTGTCTACTGTTACTGTCTATACTGTTACTGTCTACTGTTACTGTCTACTGTTACTGTCTATACTGTTACTGTCTACTGTTACTGTCTACTGTTACTGTCTACTGTTACTGTCTACTGTTACTGTCTACTGTTACTGTCTATACTATTACTGTCTACTGTTACTGTCTACTCTGTTACTGTCTACTGTTACTGTCTATACTGTTACTGTCTATACTGTTACTGTCTACTGTTACTGTCTATACTGTTACTGTCTACTGTTACTGTCTACTGTTACTGTCTATACTGTTACTGTCTACTGTTACTGTCTACTGTTACTGTCTACTGTTACTGTCTATACTGTTACTGTCTACTGTTACTGTCTACTCTGTTACTGTCTACTGTTACTGTCTACTGTTACTGTCTATACTGTTACTGTCTACTCTGTTACTGTCTATACTGTTACTGTCTACTGTTACTGTCTACTCTGTTACTGTCTACTGTTACTGTCTATACTGTTACTGTCTACTGTTACTGTCTACTGTTACTGTCTACTCTGTTACTGTCTACTGTTACTGTCTACTCTGTTACTGTCTACTGTTACTGTCTACTCTGTTACGGTCTACTGTTACTGTCTACTGTTACTGTCTACTCTGTTACTGTCTACTGTTACTGTCTACTCTGTTACGGTCTACTGTTACTGTCTACTGTTACTGTCTACTGTTACTGTCTACTCTGTTACGGTCTACTGTTACTGTCTACTGTTACTGTCTACTGTTACTGTCTACTCTGTTACGGTCTACTGTTACTGTCTACTGTTACTGTCTACTCTGTTACTGTCTACTGTTACTGTCTACTCTGTTACGGTCTACTGTTACTGTCTACTGTTACTGTCTACTCTGTTACTGTCTACTCTGTTACTGTCTACTGTTACTGTCTATACTGTTACTGTCTACTGTTACTGTCTACTCTGTTACTGTCTACTCTGTTACTGTCTACTGTTACTGTCTATACTGTTACTGTCTACTGTTACTTTTAAAGTTACTTTTAAAAAGTAGTGTTTGCTCGTTACTCATTACTTCTTAAAAAAAGTAATCCCTTACTTTACTTAGTTACCCTCTATGGAAACTAACTTTTTACGTTACTCGTTACTTTTACGTTACTTTTATGGGCAGAACCCGATCTCATTTCCTAAATGTGTACAGCCGACATAAAGTTATACTATGGAGGACATAACGGGTATTTCTTTTGTGCTCTTTATTATAAAAATACCACAGAGCACTACTACAATAATACCAAATAGCATCTTATGGGCATGTAGGTGAACACAGAACACATAAATACATAACTCTTACATTAAAGAGGAAACACCGAAATTGGTGCAAAGCTAAAGTGCAAATGGTATCAAATCAAGGCTAGGAAAACTTGATGAACACCTCAAAATGCTCATATGTCTCAAAACACAACACGCCATACAAAACAGCAGTTAAAGCTGGCGTGTGTCCGGGAGAGGGTTACGGCAGTGGACACGAGGTTCTGTCCGGGGCACAGTGTACACGAGGTTCTGTCCGGGGCACAGTGGACACGAGGTTCTGTCCGGGGAACAGTGGACACGAGGTTCTGTCCGGGGCACAGTGGACACGAGGTTCTGTCCGGGGCACAGTGGACACGAGGTTCTGTCCGGGGCACAGTGGACACGAGGTTCTGTCCGGGGCACAGTGGACACGAGGTTCTGTCCGGGGCACAGTGGACACGAGGTTCTGTCCGGGGCACAGTGGACACGAGGTTCTGTCCGGGGCACAGTGGACACGAGGTTCTGTCCGGGGCACAGTGGACACGAGGTTCTGTCCGGGGCACAGTGGACACGAGGTTCTGTCCGGGGCACAGTGGACACGAGGTTCTGTCCGGGGCACAGTGGACACGAGGTTCTGTCCGGGGCACAGTGGACACGAGGTTCTGTCCGGGGCACAGTGGACACGAGGTTCTGTCCGGGGCACAGTGGACACGAGGTTCTGTCCGGGGCACAGTGGACACCGCACACTACTGCTCAGCCTCACTGTGGAGTGAGCGGCGCCACTATTGCGCAAGCGGCAGCTGAGGTGTCGCTGTCAAATCTGTCCCTGGGAAACGTTCTGCCCAACTGAAAAAGGAACTACGTTTCATTACCACATGTTCAGTAGTAACGCGTTACACTACTTTTTACCCAAAAAAGTAGTTACGTTACTGTAACGCGTTACTTTGTAACGCTGTGTACTGTGTAACGCGTTACTTTGTAACGCTGTGTACTGTGTAAGGCGTTACTTTGTAACGCGTTACACAGTACACTGAGCATAACACAGTTTCTTCAATTAATATAACTGCACTGGATCTCTGACTGCCTGTGTCCAGATGAAATGATTTAAAAAATAGTATTTCTATAAATGTGTTTGAGGCAGGAAAGAGGAGAACAGAGGTGCAATCAAAAACAACCAGAAACAAGTTAATGCCTAAACATTTATATTTATTAGTTTTCCAACTTACTGTCCCATACACAGAAGCTTATGAGGTACAGAAAAAAACAAAGTGCAGAAACAATGCTCTGTTAGTCACCGTCGCCTTAACTCTCAAAATATCCACGACTTCTACCGCTACCGTGACCACGCAAACGGCAGAGACCAGTGACGAATCAAACAAGAAAAAAAAACATGGAGTTGACTTGATCTACACCAAACTTAACCCCGAACAACCGAATGGAGGTTTGTGCTGAAGTCATTAGCAGATTGGATTAATAGGGCGCGGTAGGAAGGCCAAGGTTTGAAGGAACCACCTTGGCATTTTCCCCAACTGAAATGTGAGCAGACATGGCCAAACGAGGTGAGAAATGAAGAACGCGTATGATCTTCAGCACAAAACCGCCAGCGAAGACCAACTAACGAAAAAACCCAAACAAAAACCTTTGATAGTTCACACTTGAACATAAATCTGTAGGAAAATATAGTACAAAACCTGTCCTGAACATTTCTGAAATGTACAAACTAACACCAGATACAGCAAAAAAAAACATTTTTACATGGAAACAAAAAGTCATAGGCATTGAAAACCGTGTCCCAAAGTGGCGGTGTGATCAATATTCAGTTGAGTTTTATTTGAGCTTTTTGTTCATAATCATTTTTTATTAACAAAAATAGAAGCTTTGAGTAATCTTTGAGAAGCCAGCAAGCCCAGTCCCTGGTCTCTCTCCCAGGTAGAAACAAAGACACACAAACTGTACGAGTATCGTAGACAGCTCTGCTTTTGGGTTGAAAGGACTGTGCATCCAGGGAGCGATATACACATATGTACTCAACCAGATAGTCTACATACAATAAAAGGCTTCTAGAGGCGGTACTCAAATGCAAAATTAAAACATACAAAAACCAACAAAACAAAACAAAAATGTACACTTTATAAACGACATTCGGCAAGAAGATGAACAAGAGATCCGATAAATATACATTTGTAATACAATGGGTTCCTTTTCCAAACCAAGAAGATCTGCATGGTGTATGTTGCAGATATGCAAAGTTTAACCAAATCATTAGCATGTTGGGCAGACTACTTATTTTTGGTTGATCGTTTGATTCAGGCAAGCATTACCCTTTTGGCTGACCTCAATGGCACATAAGTTTAATATATTTATAAAAGAAACGAAGAAAAAAAAATCTTGGTCAATATGATCTTAATTGTTTTAGCAGTTGCATGAGGATGGGATCATAATTACTTTACACAGGCATATAGTCAAAATCTCACATCGTCAAACCGATTTGCCCCTTTCTCTTCCTCTGGTGAATAATATTGAACAGTGTGTTACAGTGGGCAACCCTACACTTGGTCCCTTACACTAGGAACAATAATAATAAGTTGGTATGATCACACACCAACATTAAAAGGTTGATTCAGAGTACGTTTTAACATATTTCCATGACGGCAGCCACCCAACGGTGATTTCTATTTTTCATCGACCGCCAACTCGGCTTATTACTAAATCAAAAAAAGTCCTCTGCTTGAGGACAAAACCAGCATATTTAAAGAAGGTAATAACCCAGAGGGAGAGAAAGAGCGGTCGGCATCTTAAATGTACCCCCGAAGAAACCAATCAACCAAAGCTCACTGTCCTGATTGGCCAACTGCCCTGTGAATCACTCAAGAGGTCATGTGCAAACAACAAAATGCAAACAAACAACCAAACAAACAAACAACCCTATTCTGCCTGACATTATTCCCACTGAAGAAAGTGAACATTAGTGTATTTCTTCTTCATATGTCCCATTCAGTACTGTGTGTGTGTAGAGCTCAGTGTGTCTGAGCTGGGCCAGCCGGCGCTGCAGCTGCAGCTGCCTGGCCTTCAGCTGCTTCTTCTCCTGGGCCTTTTGCTGCTCGTCGGCGTGGAGCTGCTGCAGGTACTCGATGGCGCGCGTCAAGATGACCGCCTTAGTTGTCATGAGGCAGCCCGCCAGGTCCGGGATCTCGTCCCGCAGCTGGAGGAAGCGCAAGCGCAGGTCGCTGCGCCGTTTGCGCTCCATGTCGTTGCGCCGTTCGCGCTCCATGACGTTGCGCCGTTTGTACGTACGCCGTTTGTACGTACGCCGCTTGTCCGTGGAGCAAGAGGCGGGCGGCGAGGAAGTCATCTCGTAAAAGGAGGAGGTGGCGGCCAACGCGGAGGAGGCGAAGTCAGGACGCGACGCCGAGCAGGACGCGACGCCCCACTTGCCGCTCCCAGAGTTAGAGGGGGCGTGGCCGGGGCGCGCTGGTGGAGGTGGGGACTGGGAGAGTTCTGGCTCTGGTGGTGTGGTGGGGGCTGGTGGGCGGGGCCGATCCGCCGCGCCCGCTTGCGCGGCGGGACGGGCAGCGTGTCGGGGTAGTCCACGGCGTAGTTATGCTGCTGCTGGATGATGGAGATGTGGAAGCGCTTCATGCAGGAGTCCAGGGTGTCGGCGTGCACCGGTATGGCCACTGGCTGCCGGCTGCCGACCAGCCGGCGTGACTTGTGCTGCTGCTGCTGCTGCTTGTGTTCCACCATCACCATGTCAATCTCGTCCTCCTCATCCTCGTCGTCCGCCTCATCCTCGTCGTCCGCCTCATACTCGTGGTCCTCCTCATCCTCGTGGTCCTCCTCATCCTCGTGGTCCTCCTCATCCTCGTGGTCCTCCTCATCCTCGTGGTCCTCCTCATCCTCGTCGTCCTCCTCATCCTCGTGGTCCTCCTCATCCTCGTGGTCCTCCTCATCCTCTTCATCATCTTAACAAAAAAAAACAACAACAAAAAAATTAATTAATTTATCACACACACGTGTATTAAATAACAATCTACTTTGTCATCTACTTTGTTCCCCTTAGGTGATCATTAGTACCGGTTCCCTATTAACGTTTGAAGGCAGATTCCCATTTATACAGACAATAGTAAATAATTGTTAATAAAAATTCTGTACACACTTAACATATCAACTTAAAATGGATACACTTCAAGTAAACTACCCTTGATTTCCATTTCCTCATTGTCATTGTCCTCATTGTCATCGTCCGAGTCGTCTTTTCCTAACAATGGCATCTGCGTTTGTCCCTCAGGCATCACCACTCCAATCCATCTAAGTATCATAGCCTTAGCAAAAGTCAGCAGTAATGTACAAAAACAAAACATCACACATAAAGATGAGATAATTGCCACCACAATTTGAATTAGTATAGCTCCCATTGGTCCAAATTGGTCCTGCAGCCAAACATTTGCTGACCAACCTGCATCTTTCGAGGGACCAAATGCATCCTTGATGACTTTCAATGCATCAATCACACTATTATCAGAGTTATCAGGGATCAAAGTGTAGCATGCATCGCCAGTTAAGTTTAAAGCGACACACAGACCACCTTGTTTAGCCAAAATATAATCAAGCGCCATGTCATGTTTCAATAATGTCAGTCTGTGGCTTTTCTGTGTGTTTGACAAATACTAAAATCCTCTTATAGTTTCATTTGCAAACCCCTGTAGGGTATTATAGGTGATAAAAAAAAATGAAATGTTACGCCATACCAGGGAAATAATCCTATTCCCCACTTCTCAGCCAGACTAATTCTCCAATGATATGACTCAAGATGATTAAATTCTGCCATTTCTCTCTTTACCCTACCACCTGAACTCTCTTGTTGTTCCCCGTGTTTAACTACACTAACCTCCCAAGGGAGTTTTAGTGTGGCCATATAACAACATCCTGTCCATCCATACGGTAAAAATATAAATGCGTTATTTCCACAAATCCACCAAATATCTTTGAAATTTCCTATAGACACATTAGCAGGAAGGGTTTGATTTATTACTGACAAAATCTTTGTTTTTTTACCTGGAATGTGAAAGGTCACTTCATACTCCTTAAGGGGTTTTACTTTCTCATGAACATCAAATTGCATCATATACATGGTACAATCTGACATTCCCATAAACATATTATCTATTCCATATGTGTTATTTGAACAAAAACAAGACTTAGCTTTCACAGCTTGCACTTCCACTGAATCAGGGACTGTCTCAATCCCTTCATGTCTGTCAGTAAGATCTAAATATGGCAAATCAGCCATCCATTTGCACACCCCGGCAGGTTTAAACAGGTTTATTGATATAAACATATAATATTCTCTCGCTGCTCTCTGCTTATATTGTAACCATGATAATGCAAACATCTGACATTTGACAAGCAGTGGTTCAGGTATTGTCTCTAAAATTGACGGCCATGTGTTGGGTGTTGGAACCCTAACCACACATGGACACTTCCCATATGTTGCTGTCCTTACAGAATGAGTTACCTGAACCACATATTTCTGCTTGCCCATGGGTCGGAGATCTGTAATGCTGAAGAGTCAAACCCATATGCCTTCCACCTAGCGTCCCGTTTCTTTATGGTACGCAAGTTTTCACTCTTCTCAATCTGTGTCCAGCTGTTGTCTGGTAAATCATAGTCAGTCATGGTGCTCTCAGTCTGAGTCATGTCTTCTGTCACTCTCAAACCTGAAGTAGTAGATGCTAACTCTTCACCTTCCATTAAAAGTGTTGTTGCTACGGTCGCCTGTGTTGTAGCATCATCTAAATCAGCCATAAGTGTTATTTTACGAATGTCAAATCCTGAGCTCCAGGATTTAAATTTTTGTTTACGATATATGCATGTATATACCCCCAACTCTTTTTGATTGACGTCACGCATAAAGAGTGAGCAATCTTCTGGATCCTTTCCTTGCTTTTGTTCATTGAGTAAGAAATACTTCCTCTGGTAATAAGGTACAGCATCGGACTCAGGTCCCTTTGTCACTATTTCCCTACCTTGGTTGTCTTTCCACAAAGGAGGATTATTACCACCATTATTCCACCTAGTACACTTACATGGAAGTACAACCCAACGACCTAATTTTACTTCAATCGTAGTCTTTAAATCGCTTGGGTTTGGTCTTTGTTCGGACCGGTCTTGGACTTTGTCTTTGGTTTGAGTCCCTTGCCTCTCTCTGAGAGGCATCACATCTCTCTGGTGTCTTTGCTGGAACGTCTCTTGGGAGGTCCGACCCCACTGCTTCCTGGGCATGCTGTAGGTCGACCTCACTGAACCTTCTCTCTTGTCCATTCTCTGAGAGTTCACCACTAGGATTGTCAGGCACATGAGCATGATCATCATGCATGTCCACAACAGGGCCCACCTGTTCTGGAGTTTCATCATCTTGATCTTGTAAGCGTGATGTCTCTTCTCTCGGTGCCTTCACACAATGGTTGAGATGGTACCACGTCGGTGATCCCTTGACTTGCACCGCTGTTCCAGTACAATGGACAACTTCAAAGGGTCCCTCTCGACGAGCGTTGAACCATTTTCTTCTGAATACCTTCACAAACACCTTGTCTCCTGGTTGTATAGTGTTCTTTCCTCTCTCTCTGTTTTCCTCTCCACCCTCCTGTTGTGCCTGTTTTTCAGAGACATATGCAGATATACTCCTATGCAGAGTAGTTAAATATTTAACATATGCTTTCATCTCATCTTCCAAGAGCGACAAACTTGGACCTTTCCCGCTAGTACGCAAACAAGGAGTTGGCATTCGTCTGCCAGTGAGCCATTCATGCGGTGTCATATGTAACTCACGCAGTTCGGTCGAACGACACGCCATTAACGCGAGCGGAAGCGCCGCTATCCAGTTTAGACCCGTATGTTGACAGATTTTCGCAAGTCGGTTTTTGATCACTCCATTCATTCTTTCACAAATTCCCTGACTTTGGGGGTGATAAACTGCTCCGAGACGTTGCTTGATTCCTAATTTTTGTAAGATCAATTTCACTGTTTTGTCTACAAACTCACGTCCATTGTTGCTACTTATACGATCAAGTATGCCAAAACGAGGCACAACTTCACGACACAAGAACTTGGCAACAGACTGAGCATCTTTCCTTTTGGTTGGACAAGCTTCAACCCATCGTGACAACCTGTCCACTACAACAAGCATGTATCTTTTCCCTTCAACAGGTGTTATCATGTCTACATAGTCAATGACTAATTCACGCATCGGACCTTTAGGCGTTGGAATATGTCCAGGAGGTGTCACCACACCCTTCCTGACATTGTTTTTCAAACAAATTGTACATCTTCCTATGACATGATCAATTTTCTCAAGCAAAAATGGTGCCCAAAAACTAGGGATGTCCGATATTATCGGCCCACCGATATTATCGGCCGATATTGGCATAAAAAATCAATATCGGAAAATATCGGTATCGGTTTTTAAAAAACCGATACTGAAATCGATACCGAAATCGATTTTGAAATAATTTCAGACATCTGTTATGTTTCAAGTGAGGACGTGGTTTGATGACATCATCAAACGCGCCGTCTCCATAACAACCTGGGCTGTGCGTGTAGCGGGACGCTAGTTGTAGCTGTGGTTATGTCGGTGGTTTGGAGTTATTTCAAAGTTTCTACGTTGAATAGTAAAATAGGGGTCAGCGCAACATACTAACGCATTCTGCCAAACAGTCTCATCACAACCGGTTCAGGTCCGCTGTACCGCTCACATTATTTTATTTATTAATCCTTCCAGACCGTCGCTATGGTTACCGGGGCTTCAGAGTAATGTGTCCGAGGAGAGCAGCCCTCTCCCGGATTCACTCGCAGCTTTAACCGCTGTTTTTTTCTGTTTTTTTCATCCATCTTTTCTTCTCACTAACATTCAGATGTTAAAATCAAATAAAACGCCAACAGTAAAAAGGGCGAACTAGGTTAGCTAGGCCAAGTCAATAGCTGTCGCCGTCAGTTCCTACCGCTGCTACGGAAGTCAGGAGACCAGTTTTCCGGTTTGGTCACGTGACGCTCGGCATAAAGCCTATTGCGGTTTGCAATGAGTGTAAAGCGGAGGTTTCACACGGCTGCATATATCGGTATCGGTTGATATCGGCATCGGAAATTAAGAGTTGAACAATATCGGCTATCGGTTATCGGTAAAAAATCCAATATCGGACATCCCTACCAAAAACCATACTCCTTTGTAATTTTCCTTCTCACCTCCCCCCTGGCGACATGGGCTTGCCCATGCGCCTCCTGAATCAACAAACCTAGTAAATCAAGGGGTGCAATTATCAGTCAATCAGGGGGGCGAGGGGACGTTTAGCACAGAGACAATCTTGGACGGCTAAACGAGAAGTGAAACAGTTTACTCATTTTAATGAAGCATCATAATGGAAAAAAACAATCCCACATTAAATCGTCAAATATATCACCTACCAGTCTGTGGCTGGGATATTGTTGGCTGGAAGTACAGACCACAGGAACATGAGGCAGCAGCAGCAGCAGCTGTGCCCCTGGAGCAGCGCCAAGGAGCAGATGTTTCAGATGGGCGTGTCGCTCCTGCAGCCGCCGCCACGGCAGCAGCATGCGTTGCGTTGCATGCGCCAAGGTAACGCATTGCAGTCTCGCATGCCACCTTCACATCCCCACCCAACACCACCATGCATTCGTTTAACACTGCAATACAATCCCTGGCCTTAACCCCCCCACCCACCCTCACCCACCCACCTGTGATCCAAGTGGCCACTGACCTGATGAATCGCTGTGCAACTCGGAGCCGGAGGACACGTGGTAGGGTCTCTTGCAGCCGCCCATCAGCGGGAAAGGGAGGACCGCGGCCGGGTCCACGCAGTCCGCCGTCGGCGGCGCGTCGACCGGGACGCACTGCTGCTGCTGCTGCATCCTCCCCCCGGCTTTGGAGGCGCAGGAGGCGGCAGCGACCACTTTCTCCAGCTGCTGTCCCGCGGAGAAGCCGCTCCACATGCAGTCCCGGATGAGGACGGAGCTCAGGTTGCTGAGGGAGTCGTGCGCGGGGCTCGCCCTGCACGGCTGCGGGTCCTGCAGGTCCTGGTGGTCCAGGAACTGGGTCACCCACTCCGGTTCGTCCCCCAGAAACAAAGGGGGCACTGCCACAGGTTCGACCTTGCCCGTCCGGACCGGCGACATGGGCGGGGTCGGCACCAGCTCGAATTTCTTCCATATGTCCTCGCTGGGCGCCGTGGACTTGAACACGGCCTCGTCCGGGTCGCAATCGTCGTGGTCGTAGAAGTAGTGGCGGTAGTGGTCGTGGTCGTACTCCGGGTCCGGGTCCCGGTTCTCGTACCGGGGGGCGAGGGTGGTGCTGATGCCCTGCATTTGGGGGGGTGGGGGGGGCTCCTGGTTTTAGTTAGGACCACACGCTGGTCTCTCTCTGTTGTCTGGACATAGTGGGAGTGGGGGGGGGAAACAAGTCGTTAACACCTTCTTTTTTTTTTGACGTTACCGTTTTTTGAGCGATTCATCATCATCATCATTATCATCATCATCATCATCATCATCATCATCATCATCATCATCATCATCATCATCATCATCTCACGTCAGCGGTCCGGTTTTTCCCCCTATCGCATGTGGGATGGTTCAGCCTGTTTCCCACCGGTGGTTCTGGTGGTGCTGGTTCTGGGGGGGTCAGTCCCTACACCACCGTTTGGTCGTAGCGGACATACAATACTAGAAAGTGTTCCCCTCCTCCTCCTCCTCCTCCTCCTCCATTGTAGTGGAGAAGTTCGAGTTTCGCAACGTAGTTATTACACAACACCAACGCAGTTAAAGTGTGCCGCTAAGCGCAGCGGTACCGCCAGAACCACGACGGGTCGACCCGCTTCTCCATCGCCGGTTTTTGTTAAAAGACGTGTCCAAAATCAGCGGTCCTGGAGGTTGTTTTTTTTTACCCCCATAAAAGCCTTGGCTTGACACGGCAAACCCCGACCAGTACCAGAACCAGCCGGTCCAGCTCAGGGATTAGGAGGGAGGGGGGGAACCACTTCAGCTGCCGGTAAATTCGTAATCAATTAAAGACGGTAATAAGGCGGGTAACGCGGCGGAGGAACAAAACACAAACTTCTGGAGCGGTAACCTTCCGCGACCCGCGAAGTAAACCCCAAACAGCACCGCCTCACACAGACCCAGACTACTACTACTACTACTACTGCTATTATTTAGGACGAGAAATACTTCAACTAAAAACAACATGTGTAGGACAGTTAGCTGGGTTCACCAGATGTGTTTTGACATGGGTAGGTCAAAAGGTCAAGTCGCATAATACATTTATAGCGTTTTTTTACAGTAAAAAATCATTATAAAATCAAAGGGTGGGTTTTTGAAGAAAAGAAGCTTTGTATCATGTGTAGGACAGTTAGCTGGGTTCACCAGATGTGTTTTGACATGGGTAGGTCAAAAGGTCAAGTCGCATAATACATTTATAGCCTTTTTTTACATTAAAAAATCATTATAAAATCAAAGGGTGGGTTTTTGGAGAAAGAAAGCTTTGTATCATGTGTAGGACAGTTAGTTGGGTTCAACACATGTGTTTTGACATGGGTAGGTCAAAAGGTCAAGTCGCATAATACATTTATAGCCTTTTTTTACATTAAAAAATCATTATAAAATCAAAGGGTGGGTTTTTGGAGAAAGAAAGCTTTGTATCATGTGTAGGACAGTTAGCTGGGTTCACCAGATGTGTTTTGACATGGGTAGGTCAAAAGGTCAAGTCGCATAATGGTTTTAAGCATGTCGAGCAATTCTTTTTACATTAAAAATATTTATAAAATCAAAGGGTGGGTTTTTTGAGAAATTAAGCTTTGTATCATGTGTAGGACAGTTAGCTGAGTTCAACACATGTGTTTTGACATGTGTAGGTCAAAAGGTCAGGCCGTATAATAGATTTATAGCATTTAACAGTAAAAAAAATGGTATAAAATCAAAGCGTGTTTTTTTTGAGAAAAGAAGCTTTGTATCATGTGTAGGACAGGTAGCCTGGTTCACCCTATGTGATTTTACATGGGTAATTCAAAAACTGAAGCCGCATAATAGATTTAAAACATTCATCAACATTTAAAAAAAATTTGACAAAAGAAGCTTTGTATCATGTAGGCCTTGTATGAACATATCAACGTTGGTTTGACACAAATTCGTCCCTCGTAGCCAGTGCTAAATAGATTTTTCGAATGTGTCGAATATCCAACGTCCAATATAAAACCAACTTTACCACGGTGTCAGCGCGGTGTGTGCAGCGGGCGGCAACTCACACTTTCTGATTCAGGTGAAATATACCTGTATGCTTATCTATTGTTCTCCAGAGTCACCTGTTGAGACCGTTTTAAAGCAAGAAGAAGCATTTGAAATGATTCAGCGCAATATGAATTATTTAAAGTTAGTTCTTAATGATAAGACTCATAGGGCACTCAGTGCACGCATGCGTGTGTGTGAACGAGAAAGACAGCTGCGCGGAGATGAATAAATGGAGCGATAGTTTTATAGGATATTATCAAATCGCGCTGGGGAAAAAAAGCGGAATCAATTATGTCTATGTATGAGAAACACTGTCCCTTTAGTGGTGCTTCTGAGTTTAGGATTCAGGACAACTGCTTTGATTTTGGGACACCCTAGATTCAGGCCCACCCATCCGTCACGTTCTGCATCAACTCAACCTCTCTACGAACTGAGTGTGGACAGTTTTTAGTGTTTATCAGAAAATAACTGCTCAGTATTCTGCTTGAGTATCATTTTCGCGACAATTGGGTCTGAATTCGGGATTCGGGACAAACGCTTAGATTTCGGGACTGCTCCGAATCTCTCAGGACGTCTGGTCACCATATGCGTTTTTACCTGGTGGTGCTAGCAGCGCTGCTGTCGTCTTCATGGGTTCCTGTGTTGGTGGTGGTGGTGGTGGTGGTGCAAAAGTGTGAGGAGGGGGGGGGGGGGGGTGGTGACGGTGGTGGTGGTGATGATGATGATGATGATGATGGTGGAGGGTGGGGGGGGGGGGGGGGGGGGGGGGGGGGTGAGGAAAAAAAAAAGATGTGCAGTGTTTCCCAAGTACTAACGGCTGCGGCCTGCGGGAAGGCGGAGCATGACGTCAAGCCCCACCTGGAAAGGTCAAGCCACGCCCACATCCAGTACCTTTTTTTAATCGTGCATCATTTAAATTTTAGGACGAAACTTGCTGCATTTAAGAGACCTGCGAACTGTTTCTCTTTAACGTACATAAATGTTGTCATCTATAAAACGAAATTAAAAATCTATAATTAGATCAGCCAAAAAAAGACAAATGCGTTTATATGTTGTAATATACATAGCAGGCATACGTCATTATTTGCCTCCACTTGGATAATTTTGCATCTTCGTGGTATGAATTGGGAACATTGGGCGAGTTGAGTTTAACTTTTTGAAACACATCTCCCACAGCATTTAAAGGCCCACTGCATTATCTATCATTTTAATACAGTATCTGTTTGTATTTGGCAATTGTAGTCAATAAGGCAAATCAATAAACACGAGGCCTTTATAGCAGTAGGCCCTATAGGACTTTATAGCAGCGGCCTATTTGATGTATAATATGATTTTTGCTATTCAGAAATATCCCAATGGCGCACTTCAACAAAAGAATATCTTTCAGGTGAATCTCCACCAAGAAGTTGTAGTTTATAATGTGAATATATGGTTAACCAATGTTCATAACCTAAAGCCAATGTAGGCTATACTAACATATGCAATATATGTTACCACAATCTGTATGAGGTAGTTCTGGAAATGAAGGACACATGAATAATTATAACACTGTCTCCCCTGTGTTCATGTGAATACTGTCACTATTCCTATAATGACCCTTTCCATCTTCAAGTCGACGTCCGGGAGAGAACTTCCACTCAGCCTTTGAGAGGGCAAACCATGAGGAATACCTATTTAGTGGTAGTTTAGTTGATTTAAGATACTAAAATGCATCTTATCCATTAAAATCTATGTTATTGTAGTACAACAGGCAAGGGCGTAGGTTTGGTCTGAGCTTTGGTGGGGACACTACTACAGGGGTGATAGTAAAAAAAAAAAAAAAGGGGGGGGGGGTTAACCCTACCCCCTAAGCCAAGATATAACAACGCAATTATCTGGCAATTCTGATTACTTTTTTTGGATATAAATGGACATTATTCACACATGACATGCACAAACCCAATACAAGCCTATATCACAGTGGCATCTTTATGTAAAGCACCAGAGCTCTTGGGACCCTGAGCTCTGGTAGGCTTGTTCAGAAATTCATCCCTGCTTTTAACTAGTCACTTAGCATACGTATTGTATAGCATACTGAGACTACGGATACTACAGCTGTACCAAGAAAGGTCAGTCGGTGGCAATATAATACTCAAAAGTAACTAGGAATTGATTAGTAGCCTTACCATTGACTAAAGGGCATGAACAAGGAGACATCCATTTTTTTATTAAAATCGGACACGTACATTTAGAATTGTATCCATCACATTCGCACGTGGAGTGACTGCTGAATTAATCTGATTGGCCAAAACCCAAGACCCGCCCCTTCCCTATTACCGATTGGCTAAAGTAGGCCTACAGTGGTAAGGTTTAGTGAACGCGCCTCTAAGGTATTGGGAATCGTCAGTATACAGGCAGTGTTGAGGGGGAGGAGCCTATATAGTTTGATACAGGGAGCTAAGCCAATAAAAAAACAGACCTGACCAGACCTGACCTGACCAGACCAGACCCTCAAGACATATTTTTGGAGGCGGTACCTAGATTACGGACGTCGAAATTTATTTAACCCTTTGTGTAACGCGCAAGGCGCTTTTTTCCGTTTGCCTCAATATTGGTGGGGACATTTCAGTCGTTATTGAATATTGGTGGGGACATGTCCTTCGGTCCCCACGCAAATCTACGCCCTTGACAACAGGGACTACAAGAGAATTAGTTTTACTAACAGGGTAAGAATAAAAGTCTTCAGCTGCCGTCATAACCTCTTCAGCCATGACAAACGTGGGAGACACACCATGAACGCTTTAAGAAAAGTCATTTATTGAATAAAGCGTTGGTGTGCAGTGACCCCTATGGGCCATTCACTTTCTGAGGAGACAGAAATGTCTTTGAGTCGTTGTGAAATTACAACATGGACAGCAATAGTGTCCGCCAAAGGGACATCTAATGGGTCCTCTGTTATGAAATGGGTGGCGTGCTGCTGAGACAATTATATCAAAAGACAAAGATCATTAGATGCTAATTCATGCACAAAAGAGGATATTTTGTATGAGAGATACAGGTTCTCATCAGAGGGTATTCTGTATGAGAGATACAGGTTCTCATCAGAGGGTATTCTGTATGAGAGATACAGGTTCTCATCAGAGGGTATTCTGTATGAGAGATACAGGTTCTCATCAGAGGGTATTCTGTATGAGAGATACAGGTTCTCATCAGAGGGTATTCTGTATGAGAGATACAGGTTCTCATCAGAGGATATTCTCTATGAGAGATACAGGTTCTCATCAGAGGATATTCTGTATGAGAGATACAGGTTCTCATCAGAGGATATTCTGTATGAGAGATACAGGTTCTCATCAGAGGGTATTCTGTATGAGAGATACAGGTTCTCATCAGAGGGTATTTATGAGAGATACAGGTTCTCATCAGAGGATATTTTGTATGAGAGATACAGGTTCTCATCAGAGGGTATTCTGTATGAGAGATACAGGTTCTCATCAGAGGATATTCTGTATGAGAGATACAGGTTCTCATCAGAGGGTATTCTGTATGAGAGATACAGGTTCTCATCAGAGGGTATTCTGTATGAGAGATACAGGTTCTCATCAGAGGATATTCTCTATGAGAGATACAGGTTCTCATCAGAGGATATTCTGTATGAGAGATACAGGTTCTCATCAGAGGATATTTTGTATGAGAGATACAGGTTCTCATCAGAGGGTATTCTGTATGAGAGATACAGGTTCTCATCAGAGGATATTCTGTATGAGAGATACAGGTTCTCATCAGAGGGTATTCTGTATGAGAGATACAGGTTCTCATCAGAGGGTATTCTGTATGAGAGATACAGGTTCTCATCAGAGGGTATTCTGTATGAGAGATACAGGTTCTCATCAGAGGGTATTCTGTATGAGAGATACAGGTTCTCATCAGAGGATATTCTCTATGAGAGATACAGGTTCTCATCAGAGGATATTCTGTATGAGAGATACAGGTTCTCATCAGAGGATATTCTGTATGAGAGATACAGGTTCTCATCAGAGGATATTTTGTATGAGAGATACAGGTTCTCATCAGAGGGTATTCTGTATGAGAGATACAGGTTCTCATCAGAGGATATTCTCTATTTGGTCGTCCTTGTTGGACATTATGTCGGTAATGCTACCAGAAGAATCCGTGCGCTTACTGCTGCGATGTTTTCGGGGACATATTTGCGTACAGTTGGTGACGCCGAACATATAACCATAAACACAGTGTGGGGTGCGATACGGAGGTTGGAGCTGCTGCCCTAAATACACAGCAAATATGTTTGTGGTGTTTCTCAGCGTTCTGCCAACAAACTGTCAAGGAGGGATTTTATCAACTTGTAGGTAAAAGAAAACACCTGAATACGTAAACACCTGAATACATATACACCTGAATACGTAAACACCTGAATACGTAAACACCTGAATACGTATACACCTGTATACGTAAACACCTGAATACGTATACACCTGAATACGTATACACCTGAATACGTAAACACCTGAATACGTAAACACCTGAATACGTATACACCTGTATACGTATACACCTGAATACGTAAACACCTGTATACGTATACACCTGTATACGTATACACCTGAATACGTAAACACCTGTATACGTATTAGAGCCCGACCGATATGGGATTTTTAAGGCCGATAACAAATATTTGATGATTTAAAAAGCCGATATTCCGATATATCGGCCGATATATATATTTTAAAAAGAAATTCCAGAAACACGTAACAAAACATAAACAGATTTCCATAACATTAGTTATATGTAGTTATTTGTGAGTCCTTGCTAAAATAATAGGATAATGCAGTGAACACACTTCACTGATGGGTCACACCGCGAGAGACATGAGCAGCAGGGGGCGCTGTGGCTGCTGGCTGCTGGCTGCCGTCGCCAGGGGGGCGGGGCTTCAAGCAGCCAGGGGGCGGGGCTTCAAGCAGCCAGGGGGGCGGAGCTTCAAGCAGCACTGCAGACATCAAGTTCGGTTCCGCCCATTGCAATATCAAGTTTGTAGTAGAGCTATTCGGCAGGCCGGCGTGACAAGCATGTTCAAATAACAATTTACACGTTTCCCCTGTTTATTATTTAGTAATCAAAATAACAGAAATGGAGATAAAGCATTATAAAGTGCAAAACACACTGCCGCCGCGGCGCCGCAGCGCGTCTATGACACAAGTGCACCGTAGCACCCATAGGAATATAGTCGTCTCCAGAGCAGAAGGAAAACTAAAGAAAAGAAAAAAGCGCCTTTTCGGCGGCACTTGACGCGCGGTGACGCTGTGAAATAGGACAGTGGCGCGAAGTGTAGCGGGTTGCTGCTTCGCGCCGACGCCGCTCATTTGCATAAAGTTAAACTAATTTCAACTCTCCGCGTCGCACTGGACGCTGGCGTCGCGGCGCTCGCTGCCGCCGCGCCGCCGGCCGCTCCTCATTGAAAATGAAGGACTGCCGGCCGCTTGTGCTGCTCGTGTCGCTCGCGGTCGTGGATAACTCGTTCGCTCTGCCCGACTCCGGCTGGATCAGCTGTTGTAGGGTTTGCGGCGTTATAACTGGTTGAAGGGGGTTTCGTCCGTTTTTTTAAATATTCATTTATCGGCCATTATAAATGCCGATACCGATAGTTTGGAAAATGCCTAATATCGGCCGATAATATCAGCCCGCCGATATATCGGTCGGGCTCTAATACGTATACACCTGTATACGTATACACCTGAATACGTAAACACCTGGGCCCAGTTTCCCGATAACGATGTACGATCCATCTTACGATCCTTCTTATGAATCATCTTTCGAACGATCGTTTTTTTCCGTGCGTTTCCCGAAACTCCTCTTAACATGAACGCGCGTGCACAGATCTAACGACCGATCGTAGCCTCGTACTGTCCACTGACACGGTGCTGAAATACATATTATACCACATGGGCTGGTGAATACTCGATTCCGATTGGCTGGAGGGTGGAGGTTGAAAAGTACACCTAGGAAAGACGTTGACGCTATGAAGACGCTATGGCCACGTTGCTTGGCAACGCCTGCGTACGGGAGATATTAAATAGTCTGCTCGACTTGTACAAATAAGAATAAAAACTCACTATTTTAACTCTAAAACACATTCCAGTATTATTTATTGATTAAATATTTCTTTCTTTCGTAAGTGACCGGTATAAACGGGATAATGCCCTTCGAGGTGTCCATTAACAGAACCGTCCTCCGCGGTTCACGCCTCCGCGTCGTCCATTCATTTCTGTTAATATGTAATCAATTAATAATATTTTAATGTGTTTTAGAGTTACAATCGTGAGGGTTTTTTTTATTTTCGAGCGGACTATTTAATATCTCCCGTATGCAGGCGTTGCCATAGCAACGTGGCCATAGCGTCTTCATAGCGTCAACGTCTTTCCTAGGTGTACACCAATCAGCATCCAGTATTCACCAGACCATGGTAAGCAGTATTATTAGTAGACTAATAGGATAAATAGATAAATAGAGTAGACTAACAGACTAAGCTGTATAGCCTATGGTAACTTCAGCGCCACCAGCTGGACACTCAGTGGTATTGGATGTGTTAAGACGCTCGTAGCGCTACGAGGACAGCTGGAGCTCTCGTTAGCTACGAGCGTCTTAACGACGGTCGCTGCACACGGAAGGGCGCTCGGCGGTCACGTGACCTGCCCGTCGGGTTCCCCAAAACTCGGCCAATGGCTGCCCCCTGCTGTTTGTTCTGAAGACCAACAAGCTGATGTTTTCTCTTCTTCTCGTCTTCGCTCCATGGCCGTGTTCCGATATCCGTACTTCCATGAGTACACTTAAACATAGTACACTATCCGCACTCAATAAGTACGCAGATGTTCAGATGTTAGTGCTGTTCCAAATCGCCTTATTCACCTCGAACGTTCCACGGAGGGGTACACTGACCACTTCCGGCAGTTCTCACAACGCCATTTCTCAGTGCAATGCGCCTCACTGCTGTGTTCCCCAATGCACTTCATCGCACAGGAAAACATCAAACAGAGGACAAACGTTTCACCGTTTCCCCAAAGATCAGGGACTGCGTCGAAAATGGACAATAAACATCAGAAGGGATCCTGGTCGTCATTTGAAGGTACGTTTTATTATATGTGTGGTGCTGTGAGGCTGAGCCGTCTCCATGACGACCTTGTGTCGCTAGCAGCTAGCCAGGCTAGCGAGAACTAGCGGTAACACTTGACTTGAATGACTGACATGATGCTGTCAGAATCATGACATGACACGTTTCACACAAAAACAAAACATATGTCTATTGAAAAACAACTTTATCATTTTAACATTGGTTCAAATAACTTCTCTTCTTCTTTTTTTGAGCCCTTTCCAGAACAGCAGCTTTATTGTGACAGTTGACAGCGTAACAAACACAAACCTTCTTCACTCAGCTGCTTTTCCTGACCGGTAACTCCATGTGCCGCCTTTTGTATCATCAGTCATCACATTAGATTAGAGTCAACTTTATTGTCATTGAACAAAGTAACAGGTACTTGGACAACAAAATGCAAGTCATCTTCTGTAAATGATTTACAAATGGCCATCTCTAATCTACTTGGTTGCACACCTGTCTGAACTTTCATAAACCAATGTAAGTCATCAATAATTAATAGGGATGTCCGATATTATCGGCCCACCGATATTATCGGCCGATATTGGCATAAAAAATCAATATCGGAAAATATCGGTATCGGTTTTTTAACCGATACCGAAATCGATTTAGAAATAATTTCAGACATCTGTTATGTTTCAAGTGAGGACGTGGTTTGATGACATCATCAAACGCGCCGCGCCGTCTCCATAACAACCTGGGCTGTGCGTGTAGCGGGACGCTAGTTGTAGCTGTGGTTATGTCGGTGGTTTGGAGTTATTTCAGAGTTTCTACGTTGAATAGTAAAATAGGGGTCAGCGCAACATACTAACGCATTCTGCCAAACAGTCTCATCACAACCGGTTCAGGTCCGCTGTACCGCTCACATTATTTTATTTATTAATCCTTCCAGACCGTCGCTATGGTTACCGGGGCTTCAGAGTAATGTGTCCGAGGAGAGCAGCCCTCTCCCGGACACACGCAGCTTTTACCGCTGGTTTGTTTTTATTTATTAATCCACACTTCCACACTTCCGCTCGGCATAAAGCCCATTGCGGTTTGCAATGAGTGTAAAGCGGAGGTTTCACGTGGCCGCATATATCGGTATCGGTATCGGAAATTAAGAGTTGAACAATATCGGTTATCGGTAAAAAATAATTTAAAAAAAAAAGCCAATCCCTAATAATTAATAATAAAACAAGCTTCACATCAAGAGCAAAAAATAAATTTAAAAAATAAGGTAAACCCAAAAAGTCCAAGAAATCTACATTATTTACCCAGGTCTTGAATATACTTAGAAATTAAAGCTATAAAAAAAGAAAGAGAGGGAAATCTTTGATAGTACTTCCCCTGAATCCCCATTGGGCTCTTCCATGTATGCGGTAATACACTCTACTTTGGGAGAGTTATGTCGCCGCACTCTGAGGGTGGCAAACCTGTCAATGACCCTTTGGTGTTCAATTCTTTCAAGCAAATCCTTCTCAGTGGACATCACAGCTAGGTGCTGGAGTCTGCTTTGGCCTGTGGTCCTTTGCTTGCCACTGTTCACTATATGTCAATTTATTGTTGTTTTCTCACCTGGTTCTTCCTGCATGCTCTCCCTTTCCCTTTCTCCATCTCCATCTTTCTCTCTTTCCCTTGGCACTGACAACCATACACAAATATATTGTAGGCAGGAGAGTTGAGGTCAGTTTGTCATGTCACAAAAATGTTATGGAGACCATTTACAAATTCTAAGGATATGATCAAAAGGCACACAGAGGCGTGTCATTTTAAATATCTTTATTATTATTATTATTATTATTGGGCTTAGAAACACAATCATTTTTTAATCACAAATTCCTTTCACAAGAGAAGCTGTATTCTCCATTGTGGGTTTGAAAAAAATATATAAAAGCAGGGGACCATTGCCTACATAAGTAATCTGATACAACATAGAGATAGCTGGTTTATATTGTGTTACTTTAGCTTAACAGAAAAAAAAGAAAAAGAAGATCAGTCATTATGGACTGTCCCTAGTCTCTCACCTGAATCTGTCTTTTTTCTTTTAAAGAGCTGTCGTATGTCCATTGCAGCATCACCGGCACCTGCAGCATCACCGGCACCTGCAGCATCACCACCACCTGCAGCATCACCGGCACCTGCAGCATCACCACCACCTGCAGCATCACCGGCACCTGCAGCATCACCACCACCTGCAGCATCACCACCACCTGCAGCATCACCACCACCTGCAGCATCACCACCACCTGCAGCAGCACCACCACCTGCAGCATCACCACCACCTGCAGCATCACCGGCACCTGCAGCAGCACCACCACCTGCAGCAACACCACCACCTGCAGCAGCACCAGCACCTGCAGCAGCACCACCACCTGCAGCATCACCACCACCTGCAGCATCACCGGCACCTGCAGCAACACCACCACCTGCAGCATCACCACCACCTGCAGCATCACCACCACCTGCAGCATCACCGGTCCCTGCAGCAGCAACAGCACCTGCAGCATCACCGGTCCCTGCAGCAGCAACAGCACCTGCAGCATCACCGGTCCCTGCAGCAGCACCAGCACCTGCAGCAGCACCACCACCTGCAGCATCACCACCACCTGCAGCATCACCGGCACCTGCAGCAACACCACCACCTGCAGCATCACCACCACCTGCAGCATCACCACCACCTGCAGCATCACCGGTCCCTGCAGCAGCAACAGCACCTGCCACGCCACCTCCCTAGATAAATCCCTTGGTATGTCCACTGTTACCGTCTCACAGCATCACAGAACAGATTTCACAACATTGAGTGTCACATTTTGTACTGACAAGCTTATTATTGTCTGGCAGATGCAGATGCAGGTAAAGCATGTGGGGAACATGTTAACCAATTAGACCTACCTCAGACCCTGCCGGTCATCTTGGTCTCCTATGGGACACCATCCCCTGCAGGAGCAGTTGGTATGACCATTATTATGTATTTTAATAATTGAATTACTTCATTTAATTAAAAAATGTATTGCACATTGAACAGGTTTAATTTCTGTTACAATAATAATCAGTGTTCTGTTGCCTATTTTGTAGATCAACTATGTTCTTGATGGAAGTCGTTCACTGAATGAAGTAATTGTTGAGCGTGGACAACCATGCCTCACCAGAGAGAACTGCTTAACTCTTGGACTGAATAGGGAGATGGATTCAACGGTGGGTAAACAATTAGTAGGCTACTTAAGTACATCACATTTTAAGACGATTTGATCTGATATGATGCGATGCGTTGTGATACGATGTGATGTGCTGTACAGGTGGGCAGTGCTTGAGGCTGGTAGAAGAGATGGTGAAGATGCAGGTATGAATGCATGTTAACACATACACGGTGAATTTCCTGACACAAGTACATCTTGCAAAATATTAGAGTAAATTATATTCATTTTTTTTCATTTGTATTCTGCAGTTGTATAATATAATTATTGACATCATTTATTTAGGGGAAAGACATCTTTATTCTCGACCTCTACATGCCACCGACTTGGTCCGCAACAGTCCATCGTGATCCACTGCAAAGTCTACCTATGAGTAAAAAATAAGGGTGACGTTATGTGCTTGAGGATGATAGTTAGAACAAAACATGACATTTAAAAACAGTGATATAGCGTAGTGTGATATCGTGATATCTAAACCTTCACGAGGTTAACACTGTATCTTGCTCATTTGAAGGTGGACTCCAACAAGAAACACGCCCTGATGTTCCCACTGTGGCCGGAAGGGCACTATGTGCTCTGTAAGTGAAAGAAATGTTGTCGCTGTGTGAACACGCATGGTGTTGCACAATGTACTGATGCTTTTAACTCATTACCAAAACATTGTTGTCCCATAGGTGATGAAGCCGCTTCACAGGCTCATACTGTTGGACTAGACTCATTACATTGTCTTTGTCCCAAACGCACATTGTGTTGCACAATGTACTGATAACTTATTTACCAGGATTGTTGTCCCATAGGTGATGAAGCCACTTGAAAGAGAAATCATGTTTCTAGACTCGTTTTAGAGTCGACGTCCAGCGGGCTTTGGGCACAAGCTCTACCAGGACGGTTAACAAAGGAAGATATCTCTTGGCAGTCACGTTCCCCTGACTTGCTGTAATATAACAAATCTGTCTCTATTAAAGGTATGGTTATATTTTATATCTACCATATGACCAATAATTGGGGTCACACTAACCTCGGTGCCTTTCTGCTGCAGTAAGACAGAATCATGAGATATAAGCAGAGGCATATAATTATAAAAGCGACTCCTCATAATCAGAGTGAGTACGTTGTTGGTGACATGTGGAGAGTAGATAGTGTGAGATCAGTTGGTTGCAAAGTGCAGGAAGCGTTAGTCATGTGATAGTAAAGACCAGGCAGGCTGGCCTCTGTACACGCTGGGGGTCAGACACCACGAGGACGAGGGGGGAAGACGACGACAGCCCTTTATGACGTTTTCACTGTGTATATAACTTCCTGGGTCAGGGATAGGTGGTGCTCAGACTTCGTGAACTGACACACACACTTTGTTGTCTGTCAGGGAAACGTAGTTGGACCCAGATATCTGTAAAACTCTGCACATTATACTGGTGTTAACAATACAACTGATTATTGAGTAAACTAAAACTTCTTCTATCGCTTCATTAAAGAACACGCGTGAGTAAGGGTTTCAAGAGAAACTGCTTCTCACAACAGGGCCAACGCCATCGCTGTCTGCTCCAACCTGCCAGGGCTGATGGACATCCAGGCGGCGGACCGAGAGACCACCGGGTACGTCTCTCTCTCTCTCTCTCTGAAATCATACTATGTAGTCTATAGCAACTATTTTAGTAACTTTAGTAATTTTATTTAAGTTTTATAAAATAGTTTTAGCAACAATAACAATTTTCGCGCCGCTCTGCGCCTAACAACGCCCCTGAGCTGTCCTAAAATCACTGTAACCCATAGCCTCTAATGGCTTACTGCTTCATTTAACTTGGAGGCCTTAGAGGCCTCTGCAATGTGTCCTGCTCTACCGGTGGATTAAAGACTGGCTAAAAACACAGAAGTTTAAACCATCGCTGGTGAAACACAGGTTTTTGCATAGGCTCCTTCTGACGTCACCCACGGCGATATTATGTTTTGGTTCTGAACCTGAGAAGACTTATGTTTATCCATTAAGTAATATTGTAATCGCACGCAATCTCGGTCTCTCTCTCTCCCACCTCTCAGGTTTCAGCAAGTGCGGCCGGAGGAACGGCGGCTGCACCCACCTGTGGGTGGACTGACGGCGTGGACGTGACCCTGGATGTCCTCAGGTAGCCACGCACACACAAACGGGCACACATGCACATCGTATGTGCAACACGTGTGCGATAGATTAAGCCACTTGATAAATTAGCTTAATGATTGATTGATTATAAGATTTGATTGAGTCATTTTCATCGACTAATCGATGAATTGACTGATCAATTACTTGACTAATTGTTGCAGTCCTAATCACTCCATAACCCCCACCTCGTCGTTAATCGCATGTATCATTACATCTAAGTTGCTTTGGAGAGAAGCGTCTGTTAATAGTTATTGGTCATGAACATCCAAAATGAACACTGCTGTCCCTGTTTCTCCAGACGCTCCAACCTGGACGGCACTGCATGGAGACGGTGATCAGCCAGTAGTGCTGGGCGGTACGACCAAAAATTGATATCACGGTATTTTTCTAAATTCTAACGGTTTCACGGTATATCACGGTATTTTTTTTTTCATGCATAATCAGGTGTTCACAACATATTCTACTGGTTGAGAGAGGAATTACTGCTGTAGATTGACTATTTTACCAGCATGATGAATATTGTAGAATAATTCCACAGTAGTAATAAAGGTTTGGCACCAGATAATTATGCTGAGCCACTCATGAATCTAATGAAGTGAGGAGTCATAGGCAAAGAGAATTGCAGTCAAAATACAAAACTTTTACTGTGCAAATTTCACAAACATCTTACAAACCAATACAAAAAGTAGTGCAACTTGCAATAATTATACTTTTGCTTCAAGTTCAAGCCCAGGTACATTACTATTATTCAAGTAAATTTAAATAAAACAAGGAAAATATAAAACAAGATTGTTTTGAAGACACAATTTGCCTTAATATGGGCTTTGGGGTATATATTGACACCAAAAAAATATAGTAAAACAAACTGAACAGCATGCAAAGAACATTGAACATAAGTGCAACTTATTTCACAGTATCATCCTGTATAAAACAACGACAACTTTAGCCCGACAACACTTGCATGAAATGGTTGTTTGGTCGACGTCGGTCTTTTTGAAACCAAAAAACCTCCAAACAGCAGACACGGCTCCTCTTTTTGGCACAAGTTCTTCGAGTTCGTAACTTTGTTCAGTGTCTATCCTATCCATCATCACTGCAACGTAACTCCAGCACTAACCTTGGTTTGCCTCGCAGTCGTCCGAGAATACACTCTGGTCGTAACATGCGTGTTTAGAAGCGCGCTGCGCAACGTTGAAAAGGGTCTGTCTGAAACAGTGTTGCGCGGCGCAGCGTTCCCAACGTTGTGTAATCAAATACACCGGTATGCCGGTATAGTAAAAATTCATATCATAACGAAAATACACACCGGTATTCGGTGTGAACCGGTATTCGGTGTGAACCGGTATACCGCCCAGCACTACCAGCCAGGGTCTGAAGACCACCGACGGGCTGGCTGGGGACTGGGTGGCCCGCAACATGTACTGGACCGACACCGGCCGCAACACCATTGAGGTGACCCGGCTGGACGGTACGAGCCGCAAGGTCCTGGTCAACAACAGTCTGGATGTTCAAATTTGTGTATTAGGATAAAACCCCTTGAGATGTACCATCTCGTTTTCGAGGGGGTCCCAACATGTATCACAATAACAACATAACAAAGGCGTGACAAAGACAAAAATAAAGAAATAAATAAAATAATACTACAATTATGTACAAGGTACATCCAACAAAACAAAAAAACAAAAACAAAACAAGACAAGAGCACAAACAAAAAGACAAACCAAATACATTTAGTGTATCAAAACATTACAACCACCAAGTGGCCAAAAACATACAGTAGAGTGTGAGTGGATCATGAAATATAATCAGGTATAAATATAAGATATAGAAAATAGGTATTGACAGTGACGGCTTCATTGATAACAAGAGCAGTCCATCTTAACGTGAGAGGACTTAAACACAACAAATGCTGAAATAGATCGAATACCAACTGGTAAATTATTCCAGTCTGCTGGGGCTTTAAACTTAAAAGCTCTTTAACAGTTGTTTTCTTAGCACAAGGGACAAAGAAATAAAGTTGAGCAGAGTGCCGAACTTGGTAATTAAGATGAGATAAGAAACATTTTATTTAAAACAGGGACAATACATATTAATGAACATATACATGTAAATATGCAAGATTATAGCCAACGGCTAATTTCCATCTTTAGTCCTTTCGGCAGGTTGATGTCAACAACATAGGATAGTTAAAACAATAAAACAACAGCAACAACAAATAGAATAGTTAGCCTTCATGGCCAGGAGGAGTAATTACAAAGAGAGAAAACACAATAAGAAGAAAAGCAAGAACAATGAAGAGATTAGTGGATCGTGAAACACACATACACCACACGATATACATTAGGCAGGTTGTGGCAACAGTGCTGTTCTTCCAACAGCCAAGCTTTAAGATGTTTGGTAGAAGAGGTCGGAGTCGGGAGTTCACGTATTGTGTGGTATTGAACTCCAGGTGTGAGAAGCAGAACAGAACAAGTGGTTTGACTAAAGGCACTCTTTCTAAAAGGAACGACAGTCACCTCTACAGCTCTTGTTGATCTGTTTCAGGTTTTTTCACACATTCTTGTAATGGAGGAGGCGCTTTGCCATTGAAGATTTTGTAAATCAAGATAGCATCTGTGTTTTCAACAGTGTTGTCCCAGCTTAAGCGCTCATGTTTTTTAATATCTGACAGTGATGGTACGTTTTTGGTTTTTTATCTAGTACTTTCAGAGCTTGTTTATAAACTGTTTCAATCGGTTTTAGTATCGTTTTACAGGCCGATGCCCAACTTGTTACACAGTAGGACATGTGAGACATGATCATAGTGTCAAAGTACAATTTTAGAGTTAGATTGTTTCTAATAAACCTAAAGTTGGACAAGTTGAACTTTATTTTATTCACAATGTTTTTTATCTGAAAATAAGTTGTGAGTCAAGAGTGATTCCTAAGTGTTTAAACTCTTGTACCACCTCAATTGTTTTACCTTGCACAGAAACGTTAGGATCACTGTCGGTATTTGCTCTTTTCGACAAGTACATACAAACAGTCTTGGATATGTTCAAGTATAGTTGGCATTTCTCAAGCCAGTTATACACATTTGTCATAGCATCTGTCAATTCTTGCGCAGCGTGTTTTTTATCATTTGCATGGACATACAGAACAGCATCATCGGCGTACATTTGGCAGGTGACATTCAAAGGACAACAGCTTGGCAGATCATTTATAAACAAACTGAAAAGCAGTGGGCCTAGTACTGACCCCTGTGGTACCCCAAGATTGTTGTTACGGGATGTTGACTTCATGTTCTGTATCCTAACACACTGTGATCTTGCAGATATGTATGATTCAATCCAATTCAGAGTACTTGGGGAGAAGGTAAAATGAGACAGTTTGGTCAACAGAATCTGGTGGTTAATGGTGTCAAACACTTTTCTAAGATCAATGAAAACAGCACCAATGACACCGCCTGCATCCAGCTTTGATTTTGTTTTCCAGAAAGAAGCAAACCGCCGTCTCAGTAGAATGATTTTTTCTAAAGCCAAATTGCATCCTGTTTGAGGTATATGGACTGTTGTTGAGATGATCTACAATTTGCTCCGCTACTATTTTTTCCATGACTTTGGAGACTGCTAACTCCTAATTTCTCTGTACACTATACTGTTTCCCGTCAGTTTTTTAATATTTGTCCAGATCTCTTTAGCATTTCCTCTTGCAGTACTAATTATATTAATAAAAAAATTTGCTTTTGCAAATCGAATTTCCTTTACCACTTTATTTCTAAGAGAAGTAAATCTCTGTCTATCATTCACCCTTTTCGTTTTAAGTGATATTTTAAGTAATGTAAAGTCGTTTTTTCAGTAATGTCCGTATGGTTTCATTCAACCACGGGAGGTGATTATTTTTTGATGGTTTTGCTTTGATTTTTCTAGTAAATGCAGACACTGTCTCTTGGATAACAGTCATGAATACATTACAGTTGTCACTAACATGATTATGGGTGAGATAATTATCCCAATTGATATTGTTTAGTGCCTGTGTCAAATTTGGAATCTCCCTCCTCGGTACTCTCATCTGCTCTGATATTGTTTTCTTAGTACAAGAAAATCTATTTTTAGATAGCTTTCTTCTGAACAAAATGAAGTTATGGTCTGACAGACCTGTGGTCATATTGAACGTCTGTTGAATTCTCTCACACTTATTGGAAAAGACGGTCTATGCATGTTTCAGAGGAAGTAGTTAGTCTAGTAGGACCTTTGATTAATTGAGTAAAGTTAAAATGAGTTAATAGTGATTTTAACTGTCTCCGAATCGATTTGTCAAGCCAGTTAATATTTAAATCTCCAAGCAAGATAACTTCATTTTTCGTATCACATTCCTTAAGTAGAGCCTGAAGCTCCGTATAGAACGCATGAGAGGCCGATGGAGGTCTATACATCCCAATCAGCATTATCGACATTTGTGGAGAGAGAGCTATTTTAAGACCGATCCATTCTAGATTGTGTTTACAGACCCATTCTATCTGTTTGCACTTTAAGTGTTCCCTTACATGAAATATTACCCCTCCACCCGATTTCCCACCCGGTCTTTCCTAAAAATATTGTAGCCTGGTACATACAGTCCCGCCATTGGTGAATTTATATTTAGCCAGGTCTCAGACAAACATAAAAAGTCCAGGTTCGAGTTACTTAATAGATGATGAATTTGGTCACACTTGGGCAAAATGCTTCTAATATTTAAATGTCCACCAAGTAGACCTCTTGAATTGTATTGTGGGTCCCAGATTACCTTAGCTTGGTTAAGGGTGCTGTATACATTTGCAGATCGTTGTTTTTTGAACACAGGGTTCCTGGGACATAACCCACTCCTGGACTCACCCACGGCTACACCGCTGATGGAGTCTGAATGAGCTGCTGGCAGTTTTGGAGGTCCCGCCGGCAGCGATGTCAGCCCAACCAGTGGTGGTAGAGGTCCAGCTCGCTGAGGTGGAGGCCCAGCCAGCAGAGGTGGAGATCCAGCTCGCTGAGGTGGAGGCCCAGGCAGCAGAGGTGGAGATCCAGCTAGCTGAGGTGGAGGCCCAGGCAGCAGAGGTGGAGATCCAGCTCGCTGAGGTGGAGGCCCAGGTAGCAGAGGTGGAAATCCAGCTAGCAGAGGTGGTGGCCCAGGTAGCAGAGATGTTAGCCCAGCTAGCAGAGGTGGAGGCCCAGCTAGCAGAGGTGGAGGCCCAGCTAGCAGAGGTGGAGGCCCAGCTAGCAGAGGTGGAGGCCCAGCTAGCAGAGGTGGTGGCCCAGCTAGCAGAGGTGGAGGCCCAGCTAGCAGAGGTGGAGGCCCAGCTAGCAGAGGTGGTGGCCCAGGCAGCAGAGATGTTAGCCCAGCTAGCAGAGGTGGAGGCCCAGCTAGCAGAGGTGGTGGCCCAGGCAGCAGAGATGTTAGCCCAGCTAGCAGAGGTGGAGGCCCAGGCAGCAGAGGTGGAGGCCCAGGCAGCAGAGGTGGAGGCCAAGCCGCCCCCATAGACCTGGAGCGGTACTGCACCCAAATACTGTACATATCCAACAACACTCTGGCTTCCCCTGCAGGCGGGAGGACGAGGGGCCGGCTGTGAGCGCCCCCAGGTGTTTGAGGAGTGCATCTGCCAGCGCCTGACGCAGGCAGATGCATCATCGTCCAATCAAACGCCAGGAAGCACCAGGCAACCGTTGCAGTGCCCCTGGGCAGCAGCTCCCTGTACTCACGCGGTAACCACCCACACACACACACACACACACACACACACGCTCTTCTGGCCAACAGGAATCAGATTTAGTTCCTGATTGTCGGTTAAGTGTGTGTATGTGTGTGTGTGTGTGTGCGTGTGTGTGTGTGTGTGTGTGTGTGTGTGGGTGCGGGTGCGTGTGTGCAGGTCTGGTGTCTGCGTAGAGTGGAGGAGGAGGAGACAGTGTATTGGCTGAGCATGGGCAGAACCTTCCACAAGGTGTGTCTGAAGGACAAGATCATCACCGTGGCGCGCTACCTGCCCAAGTAAGCCCCGCCCACACCGCTTCTGCCAGGTTTAAGCCCCACCCACACCTCACCTGCTGGGTTTCAGTCTGCATCTTTAGTGTATGTGTTGGTCAGTGGAGGCTTCTCCATTGAGGAGAGGGAGGAAGATCCTCCTTAACATTGTTGAGAATAAAAAATGTAGATTGCCCAGACTATTGTAATGAATTAATGCCCTTAAAGGAACACGCCACCCCCAGGTGAAATTGGGTCACTCCCCGCAGTCCCTAGAGTTGGATGAGTGAGCCAAAGCGTTTTGTAGCCGACCCAGCCATTGTCCTAATCTAGAAACGCCGCGGTTAGCTTTAGCTTAGCGTAGTCGCTGTATTCCAGAGTGTCCAGCTAGCATATCGTTGCAAAAGTGAATCAAATAACTCAAGATTTGTTATAATTATTTCTCGTAACCTGTACACTCACATCGAGTACAAATATCAATGCAAATTTACACAAAGGAATTTACTAGACCAATTTAGATTTGGAACTATTTTCGGGCATAGCACCGGCAAAGCACCGCTGCCAGGCGCAAGGACACCAGTAGCAGAGAACTGTGTAGTCACGCCGGTGTATTGACGGAAGTTGAGGGTTTTCAGGTGCTGCCTGGTGGCCTTGCGCCTGGCAGCGGTGCTTTGCCGGTGCTATGCCCGAAAATAGTTCCAAATCTAAATTGGTCTAGTAAATTCCTTTGTGTAAATGGTCTGGTCTGAGTATTTCAGAGACTGCTGATCTACTGGGATTTTCACGCACAACCATCTCTAGGGTTTACAGAGAATGGTCCGAAAAAGAGAAAATATCCAGTGAGCGGCAGTTCTGTGGGCGCAAATGCCTTGTTGATGCTAGAGGTCAGAGGAGAATGGCCAGACTGGTTCGAGCTGATAGAAAGGCAACTGTAACTCAAATAACCACTCGTTACAACAGAGGTATGCAGAAGAGCATCTCTGAACGCACAACACGTCGAACCTTGAGGCGGATGGGCTACAGCAGCAGAAGACCACACCGGGTGCCACTCCTGCCAGCTAAGAACAGGAAACTGAGGCTACAATTCGCACAGGCTCACCAAAATTGGACAATCGAAGATTGGAAAAACGTTGCCTGGTCTGATGAGTCTCGATTTCTGCTGCGACATTCGGATGGTAGGGTCAGAATTTGGTGTCAACAACATGAAAGCATGGATCCATCCTGCCTTGTATCAACGGTTCAGGCTGGTGGTGGTGGTGTAATGGTGTGGGGGATATTTTCCTGGCACACTTTGGGCTTATTAGTACCAATTGAGCATCGTGTCAAAGCCAGACTACCTGAGTATTGTTGCTGACCATGTCCATCCCTTTATGACCACAGTGTACCCATCTTCTGATGGCTACTTCCAGCAGGATAACGCGCCATGTCATAAAGCGCGAATCATCTCAGACTGGTTTCTTGAACATGACAATGAGTTCACTGTACTCAAATGGCCTCCAGTCACCAGATCTCAATCCAATAGAGCACCTTTGGGATGTGGTGGAACGGGAGATTCGCATCATGGATGTGCAGCCGACAAATCTGCAGCAACTGCGTGATGCTATCATGTCAATATGGACCAAACTCTCTGAGGAATGTTTCCAGTACCTTGTTGAATCTGTGCCACGAAGGATTAAGGCAGTTCTGAAGGCAAAAGGGGGTCCAACCCGGTACTAGCAAGGTGTACCTAATAAAGTGGCCGGTGAGTGTATAATGTTTGTTTCCCTGGTAACGGGACATTAGCGCCCCCTATCGCCTATTGACATTACTTCAGGGAGGAACGTCCTCCCTCCGTCTCCATTGACACCGATTCATTTCCCCGTACTGGCGGCCGGTGGATAACATGGGTTTCAATGGGAGAGAGGAGGAAAATCCTCCTCTGAGTGGGACCTTAAGGGGTCTGAGTCGCTCAAACATCTATCCGTCTGCGCTATGAACCAATACGCAGGATCACTGGCTAACGCTGTCGATAACAAACCCGGTCTGTGAAATCTGCGATAGCAAGATCCTAAATGCACAATGGAAACATTGGAAACGGAGGACATTGTTAACGTTTTATTACAAAAAGTAAGTTTTTCCTGCCTGAAACGAATTAAAACGTACACACGGAATGCGATGGGGCGGAGAGGTTAACAAATCTGGCCATTATTTCGATTGAAAAGAAAATGCTGAAATCACTTAAAAAAGATCCATTTGGTATGACCAGGTCACTGATGACTTCGCAACGCAAACAGCAAGGAGGATTGACTTGATCTATAAATGAAGTCCCTCAATCTGAATAGTTAGACTTATGGTGCGTTCTATTTGTCTCGTAATCGCGACTTGCAGCTCGGGTGTGACGTCACATCCGTCTCGGAAAACGAGGGACCCCGGCGGGTTTTTGCGTTCTATTTGCCACACAACAAGACGAGTCGGAGAAAAGATGGACGCGACTTTAATATGCTTGAAAAACAGTATCATTCTGTGTTTAAACGTTAATTAAATATAGACACATTGATCACAGAGAAATTACCCAAGATTTCACAATGTGCTTGGTTGCAATAGGCAGTTTGGACGTTTCGTAACGTTTATAGTGATTATCTCGTTTACGGTGCACCCACCGCGGATTTCACTGTATGTTCATTACATATTACACAATCGTATTTCCCAGTTTGATATCTGTGAGGGGAGTGGAAGTTTGGGTCTGTGTCCCCACGCTGACCATCTTGGGCTTCAGGTCCATCTGCACAGCTGTGGCAGAGGTAGTAAACATACCCAAACATATGACAATCATGGCAAATCTAAGTGGTTATGTTTTGGCGTAGGCTATGTATTAATTTCATCAATGTGTATGGAAATGTCCTGTATGCATAGATTTTGGAAACGTATGTTTTAGACAGCATATCGACCACCTAAAATACCCAACATTTACCGTGAGACCTTCCACGGGGCTTCAAATTGCACTGTGTCCCAGTAGTGTCGCAAGTGGAGGGCATGATGCCATCATATTTGAGTGTTATACACCAGTGGTTTTCAAAGTGGGGGCCGCGGCCCCCTGGGGGGCCGCCAGGGGGCGCTAGGGGGGCCTCAGAAAATTGGAGGGAAGATGAAAAAAAAAAAGCAAAAAAAATAAATAAAAAAAATTTAATATAAATAAATAAAAATAATAACAAAAATAAAATCAATAATAAAAAAATAAAAAAATAAATAATTTGTCCTGAACCGTACAACACGTAAACTGCCGTAATCGTCGGATTCTCAAGTTCAGCTGCAAGTTCGGCATGACGACGTCATAATCTGTGTAGACCTGACCGCTGTTATCAAGCTGCTCTGCTCCTCAAGCTAGCGCAAAATGGACAGGTTTTTGACAACAAATAGACCGAAGGAGAAGACCAACAGCCCTGCTGTGGAGGACTCTGCTGCAAAAATTGAGAATATACCGTATATTCTGTAGCTGAAAAGATGTTCGTTAATAATTTTCTTATGCTAAACAAATGTAATAATTATTGAATAGTAAATAAAAGTAAGAAAATACATTCTAAAAGTTGATGTTTATTTACATATTTTGTAGCATTGTCGGTGGGTTTGGGGGTCCCCGGCCAGAAGCTAATGCTGTTTGGGGGGCCTTGGCATGGAAAAGTTTGGGAACCCCTGTTATACACTACTGGTCATGTGTGTTTCATTGAAAACATTTGACCAGTAATGTACAGTACTTACTCTATATTGAAACCTGATATACTGTTGATTACTCTTTTTTTTTCTTTTTCTTTTTTACATATCTAGGTCTGTGCATCATGTGGCTACCACCGTTTCTGGCAAAACCAGCCAATGCTCCACAGGAACATGCCGACCTGCAACCTCCTGTTAAGTGGGGCCATTCATTTTAGTGGATGTTTGGCCACCCAGACCTTAAGAATGTTGACCCTGTTTGGCCTGCAGTGCATCAGTGTGAGCAGTTACTTTCGCCATCAGCGCCATTACACCATCCCTGTCATCATTCAGGCCTGGCAGAACGATCAGGCCAAGAATTTTAGTGACCACAGGGCAATGGATGGAGGCATAGTTGTTGCTGGTGACTGCAGGTAAAGCAGAATGTTTATTCTATTCTATTTAAGGGGTACGCAAGATGAAAAGGGCAATGTTGAAAAGGTGTTAAAAATGAACTTGTGTCATTAATTCATTGTTCTTTGTCTTTCCTAATGTTTTTGTGTGTGAGAGCTCATAGACCAGTTGCACATTTTGATTTTGTTATCATGTAGGGCAGCTTTAGTTGGCATTTGCAGATGGCATGGTGGATTGTGTTTAGACATTGGTTATTAAAAACTTGAAACATAATTCAAATTTGTAATTATCCCCAGGTCGGATTCTCCAGGGCACTGTGCCAAGTACGGCTCATACACTCTGATAGAGGACAGAGTGAACAAGGTGGTGGACGTTCAGCTTGTCCAGGTAAGCCTGATGTTATTGGACAAAGCATCATAATATAGTATCTTAATATAGCACTTTTCCACTAGTACAACCATGCATAGGGCTTTATTATGTATTTCCTAACTAGTGTACAGTGTATTATAATGCTTGGCCCAGCAACCCTCCGCTTCCTTCAGGCCTTCAACACCACCAGCACTCTACACTTACACTGTTATGTCATGTTGCAGAGCTCAGAGGTTCCCAACAGCATTTGGTGTGAGATAGAGGGGCTTAAGCGCAGCATCAGCTTGCTGAGGAGGCAGGACCTGCATCTGTCAACGCTCATAACAGACAGACATCGCCAGGCATTTACAATAAAAATGTTGAATGTAGATTTATGAATTGCACTGAGGCTGGACGTTTCTGCTTTGCTGATGCACTGAGGGCAAGCCTTCACAAAAGTTTTGCCTTTTACTCCTTAGATTGCCAAATGGGTGAGAGAAGAGCTGTGCCCTGAAGGGACACGGCATTATTTTGATGTCTGGCACATTGGAAAAAGTATGTATCCACTGCTGGAACCTTGAAGCACTTTTTGTTATTGCATTTCAATTAATACCATTTGTTCTAAAACAGGTCTGGGGAAGGCCTTGGATACGGCCTCGAAAGACCGACAATGTGACCAACTAATGTTGTGGAGGCCAGCTATAGTTAACCACCTCTACTGGACTGCAGCCACAACCCAAGATGGCAACCCAGCTGTGATGGAGGCCAAATGGAGAAGCTTGGTTAATCATATCCAGGACATCCACGACCATGACACCCCTGCCTTCTCCAGTTGCGCTCCTGCCCCTCTGGAGGGGGATCAACACGACAAAGAGTGGCTGGAACCAGGTACAGTACACAGTATGTGGCATTATGCGTTTTGTCGAGTGATTACCTGGGTGCTATGACACGCTGACTTTTGTGATGAATACTGTCTCTCTCTCTCTGTCTTTGTGATGAATTCTATCCATCTATCCATCTATCTATCTATCTATCGCTCAAAAGTCACATTTTACAGCCAGGCAGACCTTCGGCATTAAAGCTGCCAATTGTTCTAGGTAAACTGATGGTCCCATATGCCCTTACACTGCCTCCACCATGTTTGACAGATGGCATTAAGCATTGGTCTAGCATACAAGGTGGTAAATAGAGTGAAAAGGGGTCTTGAAGATGGAAGGCTACCATACCCACGTCATGTGGACAGCACTTGTATGATAGAATGTCTTCCGTCTGTGTGTCTGTCTGCCTCCTTGCCTACCTATCTTGGTCTTTGCAGGCTCAGTGGCAGCAGTAAAACTGGAGAGCATCATTACAAGGACTTTCTTACTTAAGGATGTTAGACAGCTGTCTCCACAACACCAGACTTTCTCCCTTGAAGCCTACCACTCCCTCATCCTGCACATCGCGCCCAAGCACACTGGGTTTTCATACCTTGGCATGTATAGCAGGTCAGTGCTATCCAATGGAATAGTAGTGCCCTATTTTATCATACATCATATACCAGGTTTCTAAGGTGCTCTCAAATGTGTTATTCTGTAGGCTTCTCTTAGCGGCGATACATTATAACAACTCAAACCGAGAGACAGCACAAAAAAGCGATGGTACGGAGAAGTATTGCGTGCGATATCCACGCTTCAGAAAAGGTGCCTTTGTAGTGCGTCCTATCAAAGAGAAGGCCTCATACGGTAAGCAGTGTCATGCAGTTCTATCATATTTTGACATGGCGCACGAGGCATCTGTGATCAGTGACGGCGGTCTTTATACAGTATTTTATCATTATTATTATTATTATTATTGTCTGCAGGTTATGCAACGTCGTTAATGGAGGCATCTGTGATCAGTGACGGCGGTCTTTATACAGTATTTTATCAATATTATTATTGTCTGCAGGTTATGCAACGTCGTTAATGGAGGCATCTGTGATCAGTGACGGCGGTCTTTATACAGTATTTTATCATTATTATTATGTCTGCAGGTTATGCAACGTCGTTAATGGAGGCATCTGTGATCAGTGACGGCGGTCTTTATACAGTATTTTATCATTATTATTATGTCTGCAGGTTATGCAACGTCGTTAATGGAGGTCCTTCGGGAGAGCTACACAAATTCCCCAAAGGCTCTTCAAGAGGTTGGCGCTAATTTGTCAGCCTCGGCACCCGCCCCCATCGCCAAAACATTCACACAAATTCCAAAGGAGGAGGCCGTCAGCCTCCATCTAGCCCAGCAGTCACGCTTCAACAAAGCTAATTAGAATGTATATTTTTTTCCCAGACAGGTCCAATCATTTAGTTGTTAGTTGTTGTAGTTACTTTGGTGGTGGTTTTCTGCGTGCTGCATGTTATGTTTTCTCTTTGTGTGCTGTTTATTGCTTTGTTTTTTTTTTACTTAGTTGTTGGTGGTGGGACCTTGCTGCTCTTGTGCCTGTCTTGTGTCACTGTACCCCATGTGGTTTTGCAAGGGGTTCTGCATGCTGCATGTCTGCCTGCTGCTCATTCTGTGTGCTGTGGTTTTATTTCTTTTGTTTGCATGAAATTTCTTTTATATAATTCAACATAGCTTACCAATCATTGTACCTGGTAGTGCCTTGTCTACGGGTCCTTTTCGGATTCTGATTTTCGCACAAGATTACGAGAGAGAGAGAGAGAGAGAGAGAGAGAGAGAGAGAGAGAGAGGAGAGAGAGAGAGAGAGAGAGAGAGAGAGAGAGAGAGAGAGAGAGAGAGAGACTATTACATGTTGCCCACACTTACACGTTGATTTTTTTTGTGCCTAACCATTTTTTGAGATTTGTTTACTTTATCAGGAACTTTCCAACCTGTCTCTTTGTTCAGTAATATACTTCTGTGTATTTTATCACATTTTAAGGGCCGTTGAGCGATCACAACAGAACAAGCATGACATAATTCTTGAACTGAAAAATACTTGATTTTATTCATGTTGTGCCAATATGGTTTTTATTGATTGTCATCCAAACGAGGCCATTGAAAGCCATGATAGGTCTCATCACCACTCTGAAATTGTTGCCTGATGGTTGAAACCAGACAGGAGGGTAGAGGCTTCCTTATATGAACACCGAGAACGCCATAAGCCCAGCGTATAGCCTGCCTGTACGCTGTGTACCGGTATTGCCTAGGGATAAGTAGGTTGGAAACTTAATTGTATACCTGTTTGTCATGCATGTTTATGCAACACATCTCTAGTCTAGTAATGGTAAAATAAACATAAATAATGAACATACTCGTGCCTGCTGGCTTGAAGGGGACCATGATCCTGCCTGAAATGTGAGTAGCACAAACTTCATCTTTAGCACAAACGGATTCAGGCAGCATGCCTCAAATCCTGGATGCTGAGTTAGGCACGTTACATCTGCTGGCCGCGGGGTGAGCTTCTCGACCAGCGACCAAAACGCACTCACTTCCCTACAACACAAGCTCTCCACCACAGTTTCCATGGGACGACACCGCCCACACAGACACCTGCCAAACACAGCGACACAGACACGCTTACCACTCTCTCCCTCTCCCGGTAAGCAGTACCCTGACGGGAAAAAAAGTGTTATTGTATGCACTGCTGTTCATAGACCGCTCCAGCACTCGTTGCTGCGTTTCTAAATGGTAGCTAGCTCACCAGGACACTTCGCCAACTCTCCACTCATTCTCCTCTGACCATGCATTTAATTGTCTTTGACGGCCATCGGCTCTCGGCAATTCCTCATTCGCCCTCTCACGTCTGACCGGTTCGAAATTATATGGCTGTGGGCCATCATAAATGTTAATTGTGGGTCTTGCCACCTCTTCCTCATCCCAGTTAGACGCCATAGTTCTAGTACAAGGCTGAGGCTACCTTCCACCACGTCTCCCTCACGTGACGTCATCGCCGAATTGCGTTAAAAACAGGGCTCCGAACCGGTTCAAGGAACGAAAACGAAAACCGAAAACGAACGGAATTTTACGAGGAACGGAAACGGAAACCAAAACCAAATGGTCTTCAACTGTTCCGGAACAGAAACGTTATTCTGAAATCCCCAAAACCGGTTAATAACGTTTTTTTTTTCGTTCTCTATATAGCCTATAAAATTTCACAAAAGCATAGCCTATTTCATGAAAAAAAAAAAAAATCTGGTTGCTGCGTTCACTTCGCCGCCCGCTAAGCTCAGCTGTCACAAATTCCCACCACCACCACCACCCTGGTTATATACCAATAACTAGGTCTATTGTAAGGTATCGACCACAAAAATAAACTAGGCCCAATAACAGTGCCGGAACGTTAAGAACGAACGTTATTTTACGTTCCGAAACGGTTCAGGAACGATATGTTGGTGGCGGAACGCAAGAACGAAAACGTTAAATATACCGGTTCCGTTCGGAGCGGAACGATTGAAAAATAATTTCGTTTTCAAGCCCTGGTTAAAAATAACCGTTACGACCAAAAACTGCACTTTAACACCATTTTGGAGACATTTCTAACTTTATATACATATCTTGAGTGCTTTATGTACCCATTAATCGAAAGTGGTGTTTAACCTGCACCATGGCCTTTAACCCTGGAATAAAGACAACCTTCAAGTCTACAATATAAAACCAGTACTGGATTTACTACAAGACAGACAACCAATTCATTCTTGGTAATATGGGAACAGAGAGCTGCGGATGACTGGATATTGGCGAGTGCATTGCCTTTGATCCTCCATTCAACTACCCAGTCGTCGGACGAGGCGGGGGGGGTCATCGAGATAACTCCAACTATCTAACCTAACCAGGGCCATCGAATGAACGGGCTCTCTTCAAACCCCTTTTATATTACCTTACCATCTCTATCCTCTCTATGGTTCTTACAGATTCCATCATGTCGAGTCCAAAAACCGATTTCCAACTCCTCAGTATTCGCCAAATACTTCAAAGCCTACCACCACCTGCAGCATACCAATTGCTCACCAACCACGGAAACGCCCAGAAGGCTAAAGCGTATCCAGGACGACTTCACGAATTTGGTCAGACCGGCGTTTCCCACCACACAAACGGACAGCATCAAAACATACAACGCTAAGAACTGGACGTACACTACCCTCCAAATACTAGAGGAACACTACCAATCCTTAATGGAGGAAGTACAAACCGAAATAAACCGTCTATCGATAAATGAGTGGGAAAAAGCAATCCAGATTGCAACCGGTTTGGTAAAAAAAGACCTCCCTAAAATAAAGACGACAACAATTGATCAAGCAACAACAAACCTCAAGGCACTAGTCAACAAACCCCCACAACCACAAAGCCCCATCCAGAGCACATCCAACCCAGACGCCTCCCCAAGGCCCATTACCTGGAACCGTGTCCTTCGCAACACGACCACTAGAGGGAGACAACGCACCACCAGCGAAGCGCCAAAAGAAGAACAACCTGGAACGGGAAAGCACACCGTAAAGAAACACATTCAGACTAACAATGTTCACACCGGAAACACACACAAACCAATCACCTAACTTCATGACAACCAACGCCAACCTAGACCTTAGTCCCAAGTTCCCCCCACTACTAGATTACACCCCAGGACACCCTCCCTGACTAATAACCCAAACACAACAAGGGCCAACAGCACCCCAGAACCCAGACCAGAGACCTATTGCTTTCGGTCTCATGCACACAACGGGGATGAATACCAAAACTGGAACCTGACCCCCACAAGACCGACCGTCATCACCGGAGACTCCAACATCTCCAGACTACCGCGCATCCTAGACAACAGGATCCAGGTGGACTGCTACCCAGGAGCCAACCTCAGCCACGCCAACAACATCCTGAGAAACAGGACGCCAGTCTCACACGCCGCCACTAAGGTCCTCTTATCGTTCGGCCTCAACAACAGGACCCAGGGGAACACCTCCCTCCTGAAGAAAGACCTGCACGGAATGCTGGAAGCCGCTAAAATAGCATTCCCACAAGCGGAGATATTCATCCCAGTCAGAAACATGTCAGAAGATCTGCTGAGGCAGACGATAGCAAACATAAAAACGCTAAACTTCCTGATTAAGGACACGGGCCGTCAAATCCCGCGGCTGGAGAGGAGTCCTTCTCCACGGAGGCGGAGTACACTGGACCCCAGTGGCGGACCTAGCAATTTGGGGGCCTAAGGCGAGCATAGATCAGTAACCCCCGGGGCCCCTGGACACTATCAGTCAGTATGGCGTAACAACATGATGATAGGCCCCGGTGCTATTCATTTTTTTGTTCCCCCCGCGGTTTGTTGACGGGGGGGGGGGGGGGGGTGCGATTGTGGGGGGGGGGGGCCCCTGCTGATTGGGGGCCTAAGGCAATAAGGCAATTGCCTAGTTCGCCTTAATGGTAGGACCGCTTCTGCTGGACACTCAGAACCGCACAGCTGATGTGGCTTTTTTAGATTAATCATATAATAATAATAACCTGTTCAATTACGTTTAATTATATAAAGTTCAATTGTTCTTTATTATTTTTTCGCTTTATTAATGTTCACGATTACTTTATACAGTTCCTGTATGTTATTATATATGCTACTAATCCATTTGGATTTAGTTACAATGCTATATACAGATTATTCTGTTCACAGTTTTCTGTATATAGCATTCTAATTATTCTTATATATTATACCTTCCTTATTTTAAACTGTTATGATTATGTTCACAAATGTACAGGTTTTGTTTAATATGTTCATGGTTTAATCAGTTCCTTTCGTGTTTATACATTTTGGATATATATTACATTGTTCAACAATCCTACCTGTTTTCTATAATAATAAAATGTTATTTTTCTTTATATTGTTATTATTTTGATTCTTTGTATATAATTTTCTTTTATACCTGTTCCATATAATATATTAATTTGTTACCAGTTGGGTCATTAAAACACATGTATTTTACAAACTTCCTTTGGTTCATATTAATAATAATAAAAATATATTAAAAAATGATTCTAGAGAAAAAGGGTTGAAAGTGATGCAACAAGGGACTGTTCAAGGCCACACGCCACGATCAAAAACCATTGGTTTTACTCAAGGCTACAGCAAGAACATCCCCGGTCTGATTCTACCCATAATACTCTAGAAAAGACTGTTACAAAAATATACCAGTTTTATTCTACCCAAATACTCTAGTTCAGATCACATAATACCTTGATACGCAATCCAATTACCTTTAACCATTCGATTCACTTTTAATTGCCTTTCTTCTCTCTTCTCTCCTCTCTTCCCTCATGAAAGTGAGGGAGTAGAGGGAGGTAGAGTTTACATGCCCAATCCGGCGGGGGTGAGTTCAGTCCGTACAGACCTCTCACCTTGACTCTACCTTACCTAACCCTAACCCCACCTTCCCTAACCATAACCCCTCACTCTACCTTCCCTTAGTCCTTGGTCCCTTTTGTCCTGAGTTGATCTGGAAGGCACCGCTTGACCGGGGCTGGTCCTTTTCATTCCCTGGACAGGACACCCTGGGGGGGAGGGATAGAAAGAACATTATGATTTGTACTAATCCTTTCCATTCCTGAGGGCGACACAGTAAGTTTTATTTGTTAGTTCATCTGAACCCTGCAGACGATGAGAACCTGACTCCGGCCCTGATTGGCCAAACCAGAGCTACCTAGCGGTGTTAACAACTGGTTTGTGCTGGTCAGGGGGTAAGTATGCGGCCCCCCTGGGTTCCGATTCTAGGAACAGCACGCAGGGTGTGGTGGTCCAGGGTATCAGGACCTTAATCGTAACCCAGTCTTCTATGAGGATTAGCCTCACTCACACAGTCCATCTTACACCACATACGGTTGAATCTTACCTACCCCAAACCAATTGAACTTAAATTCTCCACCCCCTAAATTCTCCATCCCCTAGTCCAGCTTAGGTGACTAGGCCGTGGATGCAATGGGACCTAGGACCACTCCACTCTCCATCCCTTAGTACAACTTACTTGACTAGCCCTTCAGATCACAACCCAAGACCTTCAGGACCCTTAGACCCCCCTCTTCTTCATTCTTGGTAATATGGGAACAGAGAGCTGCGGATGACTGGATATTGGTGAGTGCATTGCCTTTGATTCCCCAGTCAACTGCCCAGTCGTTGGACGAGGTAGGGGGGGGTCATCGAGATAACTCTAACTACCTAACCCCTAACCCTACCCCTAACCCCTAACCCTAATATGAAACCCTAACTCTATCCTAAACCAAACCCTAAACCTAAACCCTAAACCAAACCCTAAACCTAAACCCTAACACTAGAACCAAAAACTAAACCCTAAATCTAACCCTAGTAGGAAACCCTAATCCTAAATCTAACCCAAGTAGGAAACCCTAATCCTAAATCTAACCCTAATAGGAAACCCTAATCCTAAACCTAACCCTAATAGGAAACCCTAATCCTAAACCCTAACCCTAATCCGGTGCCCTCAACATCCTGTTACTCCTCGATCTTAGCGCAGCCTTTGACACTGTGAATCACTCCATCCTCCTTCACAGGCTGCGCCAACAGGCAGTGGCGCCTTAATGCAAGGGCTTACCCGGGCTTCAGCCCAGGGCCTCGGCCAATCAGGGGCTTCGGCCAATCAGGGGCCTCTTAAAAAATATATATTTAAAAAAAAGATGATAAACGTCCGTATTTGCGGTGTCATTACTCTGCTCTACAGCGGCATCTGCTGGAGGAGGTGGAGGGAGGCCCCCACCTTCCCCCTTATCTAAACAAAATAAATGTAATAGCGCAAACAAAAATAAATGTGAATCTCAACGTTCTAGAAGTTGAGTTGAGCCGGTCAGAGGACAAAAAGAAAAGATGAAGCGGTCACACCCAAGCGGATCTCAGAAAAGAAAGAAACACATACAGGATCAATTATATAAAGAAAGTTTACCAAAAGTGAAAGATTTCTTCTTCAAAATATCAGAGATCACTACCAGCACCACCAGCACTAGGCTATATCCTACAGCCTTCACTAGGCTGTATCCTACAGCCTTCACTAGGCTATATCCTATAGCCTTCACTAGGCTGTATCCTACAGCCTTCACTAGGCTATATCCTACAGCCTTCACTAGGCTATATCCTACAGCCTTCACTAGGCTGTATCCTACAGCCTTCACTAGGCTATATCCTACAGCCTTCACTAGGCTGTATCCTACAGCCTTCACTAGGCTGTATCCTACAGCCTTCACTAGGCTATATCCTATAGCCTTCACTAGGCTATATCCTACAGCCTTCACTAGGCTGTATCCTACAGCCTTCACTAGGCTGTATCCTACAGCCTTCACTAGGCTATATCCTATAGCCTTCACTAGGCTGTATCCTACAGCCTTCACTAGGCTGTATCCTACAGCCTTCACTAGGCTGTATCCTACAGCCTTCACTAGGCTATATCCTATAGCCTTCACTAGGCTATATCCTACAGCCTTCACTAGGCTATATCCTACAGCCTTCACTAGGCTATATCCTACAGCCATCACTAGGCTATATCCTACAGCCTTCACTAGGCTATATCCTACAGCCTTCACTAGGCTATATCCTACAGCCTTCACTAGGCTATATCCTACAGCCTTCACTAGGCTATATCCTACAGCCATCACTAGGCTATATCCTATAGCCTTCACTAGGCTATATCCTATATCCTTCACTAGGCTATATCCTACAACCTTCACTAGGCTATATCCTACAGCCTTCACTAGGCTATATCCTACAGCCTTCACTAGGCTATATCCTACAGCCTTCACTAGGCTATATCCTACAGCCTTCACTAGGCTATATCCTACAGCCTTCACTAGGCTATATCCTACAGCCTTCACTAGGCTATATCCTACAGCCTTCACTAGGCTATATCCTATATCCTTCACTAGGCTATATCCTATATCCTTCACTAGGCTATATCCTATAGCCTTTTCCATGTCTACCATTTGATTCAATAAATGGCAGAGAGCCAAAGATCACTTCTCGAGTCAACTCATTTTTTGAGATTATTTAGTTTTAACCAAGATACAGTAGGCTATATGCAAGCTATATACGGTTCAATCATGCAGGTTGGTGTGGGCTATTTGGCTATCGCTGTTGAGAAATTGATTGTGCAATTGGCGGGCGGGTGGGGGGCCTCAAAAAATGTCCATAGCCCAGGGGCCTCAAGTGCTATTAAGGCTCCCCTGCCAACAGGGTGTTGAGGGCACTGCACTCGACTGGCTCACCTCCTACCTCACCAACAGGCAACAATTCGTCTCCCTCTCTGGTCACACATCCACCCTCTCCCCAGTCACGCAGGGGGTCCCTCAAGGCTCAGTCCTCGGACCCCTCCTCTTCATCTGCTACCTCTTCCCCCTTGGTCACATCATCCGCTCACTCAACCTGGACTTCCACTGTTACGCCGACGACACCCAGATATACATCAGCACCAAATCCACCCAAAACCCTCCCCTCACCCACATCGAAACCTGCATCTCTACAATAAAATCATGGCTGGCCCACAACATCCTCCAACTCAACAGCGACAAAACAGAGCTCCTCCTCATAGGCACCAAATCCACCCTCAACAAAACCGGACCCATCTCACTCACCATCGGCACCTCGACCATCACACCCTCCCCCCTGGCACGCAATCTCGGCGTTATCCTGGACCCCACCCTATCCTTCGATCCCCACGTCAGCTCCATCGTCAAGACCTCTTACTTCCACCTCCGCCGCATCGCCAAAATCAGACACTGCCTCTCCCCCCCTGCTGCTGAATCCCTCATCCACGCCTTCATCTCCTCCCGTCTCGACTACTGCAACTCCCTCCTCACTGGCATCACCTCTCATTCCCTCCATAGACTACAACTGGTCCAGAACTCTGCTGCCCGCCTCCTCACCCACACCCGGTCCCGTGAACACATCACTCCCATTCTCCACTCTCTCCACTGGCTCCCCATCAAACAGCGCATCACTTTCAAGACACTCCTCCTCACCTTTAAAGCCCTCCACCACCTAGCCCCCCCCCTACCTGTCTGACCTCCTCGTCCCCCACCGCCCCACCCGCGCCCTCCGATCCTCCTCCACTCTCTCCCTCACACTACCCAGATCTAAACTCAAATCCTTCGGCGACAGAGCCTTCTCCCGCACAGCACCCCGACTCTGGAACTCTCTCCCCCAACCTGTCCGCGACTCACCCTCACTCCTCACATTCAAGTCCCGTCTGAAAACCTTCCTCTTCTCCCAAGCCTACGATCTCTCCTACCCATAACTGCTGTCCTGTCCCCCCCCCCCCCCCCCCCCCGTATTCCACCCCATCATCTTGCTTTTGTTTTCGCTCCCTCGTCCCCCCGTTTGTCTCTTCACCCTCTTTGTATGCGTCCTTGGGTCACTGAAATATAGGAAACCAATAGGAAACCCTAATCCTAAACCCTTCCTCTAATAGGAAACCATAATCCTAAACCCTTCCTCTAATAGGAAACCCTAATCCTAAACCCTTCCTCTAATAGGAAACCATAATCCTAAACCCTTCCTCTAATAGGAAACCCTAATCCTAAACCCTTCCTCTAATAGGAAACCATAATCCTAAACCCTTCCTCTAATAGGAAACCCTAATCCTAAACCCTTCCTCTAATAGGAAACCATAATCCTAAACCCTTCCTCTAATAGGAAACCCTAATCCTAAACCCTTCCTCTAATAGGAACCTCTAACCGTAGAACCAAACACTAAAACCAAACCCAAATACAAAACCTTTTTTTTTTTAAATTCTTAAATCAGAAATTTCCAGCGATCCTAGCAGCAAATCAAGTGGATAGTGTAGTGGGTAGTGCACCACTGGCGTAAGGCTTTGTTTGCATATGTCCGTGTGACATCAGAAGAATGGGCACCACCAGCCCCCCCCCCCCCCCCCCCCCCCCCCCCCCCTGCAGCATCAAATGGCGGTACTGCGAACGAGCATCATAATTGTTGCTAGAATACTAAAGCAATGCTTTGGAGCAGTGCAGCACACTAAGAGAAACCTCTTGCCACTGGAAAAAAAGTGATTTAAAAGTTTACACCTTCCCCCTATATCTTGTAACCAGGAACCCGTTTCATGTGAGGGGGGCTGCAGCCCCCGCAGCCCCCCCTTCCCGCGCTAGTGCTTGTAACTTAATATAACTCCATGTCTCTTTTAATCAGGGGAAGGATTAATCATCATTAGGGACACATGTCCACATCCTAATTTGTAGGCATCCTAGAGAAGCTGCCCAAAACCTGTTCCCTAATGGCATGGACCACAAGTCCTTGCAAGTCAATTTGGATAAAAGTGTCTACTAAATGAGTTAAACAATTTCCCTAACCTAATTCGAGATGAATAAAGAAATCTGAATAATCTGCATGTCCTACAAGAAGCACACACACACACACTTCATGCAAGGTGTGTTTATTAAGAATGTGATATTAACAAGTATACAACATTTGAATAGTATTAATGTCAGATTATCTTTGGATTTGAATGTGATGTTTCATCAAAAGAATCCACAACATGCCAACAACCACAAAGATTATTCATATTTTAACAATATCGAGTATATAATAGCGCTAGCCTAGTCTTAAGAATAATCACATGATCTAACTCAGAACGTCTAAACCAACCGGTTTACCGCCAGGTGTTGAGTGTGATCAGCCATTACAAGCCATTTAAAAATTGTGATGTCACTACCCTCTAGTGACATCACAAGTGGTGAGTGTCCGCCCAGATGTGTGATGGCTAGATCAGTCTACCAGCATACCCAGTGGACACTCCCACTTGTGATGTCACTAGAGGGGAGTCACACTTTTTAAATGGCTTGTGATGGCTGATAAACCGCTCTCACACCTGAGAAGAGCCTTTAAGAACTGCTGATCATCTGCAGGTTACAGGAGAGATGACAGCAGAATCCATAGGAAGAGTCAGCCAGCGCACAGTGACCACATCCACACACCGATGAAGACTATGGTGGTGAGGCCACGCCTCCTCTCGTCTCTGATTGGCCAACAGACTGCAGAGTGCAACTATACAGACAGTGAAAGCTTAATAATCCCATGATGCATTAGGAAATGTTAAGTTTAGGTACTTAGTTAATCAAGAATAGTTAGGTTTAGATATTAGGTTAGAGATGGTTAGTTTAGGTATTAGTTAGAGATGGTTAGTTTAGGTGTTAGGTTAGAGAGGGTTAGTTTAGGTGTCAGGTTAGAGATGGTTAGTTTAGGTGTTAGGTTAGAGATGGTTAGTTTAGGTGTTAGGTTAGAGATGGTTAGTTTAGGTGTTAGGTTAGAGATGGTTAGTTTAGGTGTTAGGTTAGAGATGGTTAGTTTAGGTATTAGGTTAGAGATGGTTAGTTTAGGTATTAGGTTAGAGATGGTTAGTTTAGGTGTTAGGTTAGAGATGTTTAGTTATTAGGTTAGAGATGGTTAGTTTAGGTGTTAGGTTAGAGATGGTTAGTTTAGGTGTTATGTTAGAGATGGTTAGTTTAGGTATTAGTTAGAGATGGTTAGTTTAGGTGTTAGGTTAGAGATGGTTAGTTTAGGTGTTAGGTTAGAGATGGTTAGTTTAGGTATTAGAGATGGTTATTTA